>CM076584.1:1563067671-1563199731 GCA_034641835.2 Pinus albicaulis
CAAGGCTTCCCACATCTCCCTGGTGGTGCCCTTGCCACCTAAATGTGAGACTATGTGATCCTTGACTCCATCAAGGATTAGCCTCTTGCACTTTGCCATGTCGGCCTTGTACTTTTTGTTCTGATCCAAATCTGTAGGTACAACAACCATATTTTCCAAGAACGCCTTGAGATTGTATCATCTAGAAGGAATTGAATCCTTTCCTTCCAGATTACATAGTTGGAGGAACCCTCCAACAGGTCCTTGTGAAATTTTCAACTGAAAACCATACAGTTGCAGTGATAGATTTATTTCTCCTACTTATTATTTCAATAAGTTATTATTCAGAAATCTTCTGGCAAATATCGAAATAAATACTACTGCAACATTCACAAATACATTTGCAGAGAAATAAACAGTAGAGGACATAAGCACAAGAACAATCACATGTACATAGTTATTTTTGGACAATTGTCCCCAGAAAAACCCAATGCAGGAAAACCGGTGCAGCACATGAGGGTTTTATTAATTCTTCAGCAAATGATATCTTTACAGGGAAACATAATGGCAGATAAAATTTGAAACACATGAGACTGAATTTCCGGCTCCCTCAGACAATTCTCTGACACCTAGATCCACCCTTGTTGGCTCTTGTGTCTGTCTGTGTGATTCACTACGCAGTCCCAGCGCTGGAATGCGTAAGTCTGCGTGGGTTCTCTACGCTGCAGCCTCACACTGCCTCCAGTGGCCCACAGCTACTCTCTGTCCCTGACCTTGATCACTGTTGACTCCCTTCTCCTTTTGCTTTTGCAAACTCCTCGCCCTGCAACTCTCCCACTGAAATCGAATTCTCTTACTCCAGAATCGATCTCCTTCGAGTACTGAGTGTATGACCGGCTTATTTTCCAAATGACCCTCAAGCCTTCTTTTATAATCTTCTCATTGGAGAACCAATGGCCCAAGTTAGAAGATTAATCAATGGCTAAGATTAAAACTTGACTTGATCCATGTTTTCTAGAAGAATCACACTCTCACTTATTAATACCCTTTAATTATTTCATTTCCTTAAGTTTAGACTTTGGATCTTCGTTAAAATAATTAATTATTTTAATAAGTCATGAACCGAGTGGAATTTCCACAAACTGTTTCTGGGTTCTTTGGAATGCTGTTATCCAGGCCTCCCTGCAAAGTTTGAGACTTGGAACACTTCCAGATGCTACAAAAATCAACACTCCCTCTTAGCGAGGAAGGTGTTCCAACAATATGCCTGTTGCATGCTGCTCTGCGTTTGAAACATCCTCTGCGTTGTTGATCTCTAGACACTACCCCTCATCTACTACGCTGTTGTCTTTTGTACTGCCGCCTTTGACACTGCCACTGTCACTGTTGCATCTGCACTACAGCTCCCTCTGAACACTGATTCTACCCATTCCAACTACTGGAAGGGATTCTTCATCATCCCCATTTTCTCTCTGAAATAGACAAACTTTGTCTTTCCTAGAGCTTTTGTGAGGATGTCTGCCACTTGTTCTCTTGTTGGAGTGTACTGCAACTTAACAGCTCCACGTCGCACACAGTCCCTAATGAAGTGACACCTGATGTCAATATGTTTCGACCTATCATGAAACACAGGAATTTCAGAGGCTTGATGCAACTCTAATTATTGCAATAAATGTTGGTCGCTTCCATTTTCTCCTTAAGTAGGTTCACTAACAGTTTTCGAAGCCATATGGCCTCGCACGAAGCTGTGCTAGCTGCCATATACTTTGCTTCTGCTGAGCTCGGTGCTACGGACTTCTGTTTCCTGCTACACTAGGAGGTCATCCCTAATCCTAAACTAAAACAGTACCCACTGGTACTCTTCCGATCTACTGAACTTCCAACCCAATCTACGTCGGTGAAACCACTCAACCTGACATAATTGCTACGGGTGTACTTCAATCCAAGCTCGATTGTTCCTTGAAGGTACCTGAGAACATGCTTGGCTGCTGCCTAATGTGCCCTCTTCGGTTCCACCATGAACTGACTAAGGGTATTTGCAGCATAACAGATGTTTGGTCTTGTATTTACCAGATACATCAACGACCCTATGAGCTGCCTATATAGCGTAGGATTAGCCTCATCATCTTCGGTAGTGTCAATTCTCTTCCAGTTGGTGATAATTGGAGTTGTCATGGGTCTACAATCCTCCATCTGAAATCTCTTCAGAATTTTTGTAGTGTATCTTCCTTGACCAAGGAAGATCTTCCCATTCTGCTGCCAAACCTCCAACCCTAGAAAATAGTGCATCCATCCTAGATCCTTCATGTCAAATTCTCCAACCAGATTCTTCTTGCAGTCTGTGATGAACTTTGATGATCCCGTCAAGAATAGATCATCTACATATAAAACCAGTATCAACGACTCATTCCCTACTCTCAGATAGTAGAGGTTGGGATCTGCGTCACTCTTGACGAATCCCATCTTTTGCAAGTAGTTGTTAATTCGACAATACCAGGCTCTAGAAGCTTGCTTCAATTCATATAATGTTTACTTCAATATGCACACATGAGTCTTCTAATCATGTGTTTCAAAGCCCTCCAGTTGTTCTATATACACCTCTTCCTCTATCACCCTGTTCAAGAATGTCGTCTTGACGTCCATCTAGTGAATTTCCCACCCCATCTGCACAGCAAGGGATATCACGGACCTGATAGAGGTGTACCTAGCTACTAGGGCGAAGGTTTCTTCATAATCAATTCCTTCCTTCTGAGCATACCCCTTAGCCACAAACCTGGCTCTAAATTTCTCTATGTTGTCGTCTGCAACATACTTGATCTTGTAGATCCACCTAGATCCTACAACTGATCTCTCCTGAGGTCTAGGGACCACTTCCCAAACATCATTCGTCATGATGGAACTATACTCTTCCACCATTACATCAACCCACACCTGGTGCTGAGTTGCTTGCCGAAAACTGGAAGGTTCTCCGACTTGAGCAACCAAGACTTGATACCTCTCAGGTTGCTTACATTGTCTCTTCTCATTCTGAGACATTCTGACAAATTCCTCTGCATCCTTCAGAATCTGTTGAAGTTCCCTGCTCGTTTTCCCACTAGTAGTGGGTGGATCTACCGGCTCTCCCTCTTGCAAATCCTAAGGAGACACATCCTTTGGATCCTTATGCCTTGGACAGGCAACTGAATTTTCTGCTACTGGTTGTTGGGGTTGTACTAGAGGCTCTTCCTCGGACTGCGTGGTAGAAGGCAACTCACGGGATCTTCTGAAGGCCTTCTCTTCCATGAACTTCACATCCCTTCACACCACGACTTTCCTACTCTCGGGAATGTAGATGCGATATGCCTTTGCATTCTTGCTGTATCCTACCAGATACCCTTTTTCGGCGGTCATCTCCAACTTCTTCCTCTTCTCACTGGGCACATGGAAGTAAGTTGTACTGCCGAAGATCCTAAAGTGACTCACTTCAGGCTTACTACCAGTGAAGACACTTTCTGGTGTGATCTTTCCCAGTGCAGCGTGAGGAGTCCTATTTTGAATTTAGACAGTTGTATTAAATGCTTCAACCCACAGGAATTTGGGCATGTCTTGGTCATACATCATGGCTCTTGTTGCTTCAACAATAGTCCGATTTTTCCTTTCTGCCACACCATTCTGCTCCGGATTGTATGGAGTTGTCCAGTCTCTTTTGATACCTTCCCGTGCGCAGAATCCAATGAATTCTTTATTTATGTATTCACCACCATTATCTGATCGCGACACCTTGATCCACTTCCCTGTCAGATTTTCTACTAGAGCCTTAAACTCTTTGAACCGACTGAAGACTTCATCCTTGGTCTTCAAGAAGTAGATCCAGGTTTTCCTGGAATGGTCATCAATAAAGGTGACAAAATATTCGGCACCACTAAGAGCTCTAGTGGGCATCGGTCCACAGATATCTAAGTGTATCGGGTCCAATACACCCTTGTCCCTATTGTTGCT
The DNA here is from genome assembly GCA_034641835.2 of Pinus albicaulis. Lineage (NCBI taxonomy): Eukaryota > Viridiplantae > Streptophyta > Pinopsida > Pinales > Pinaceae > Pinus > Pinus albicaulis. Next base: position 1,563,071,629 of record CM076584.1, read on the forward strand.
TCTCTGATATGCTGCCTTGGCATATTTTCCCAATACGCACCCCTTGCAAACATCATCTCGTTTAGTGCTCAGTTCTGGAACACCTATGACAGTCTTCTGGAGAGTTCTCAATGCCCCATGATGCAAATGCCCCATTCTTCTGTGCCATAGCTCATTCAAGTCTGTCTCATCTGCGCTACCGACCAGTGCCATTGGAGAGTCAAGCTACAGCTTGTACAGTTTGTTGCTTCTTACCCCAATCTATGCCTTCATCTTCCAACTGGGTTGTTTGACGTAGACTCTATTGCCAATAAAGTAGACATCATAACTTCGTTTTTTACGCTGAGACACTGAGAGAAATTTCATCCCCAAACCCAGCACATGTAGCACATTCGTGGCCCAGATTCTATTTCCCACCTTGGTCTGAAAAACTATAGTACCTCTCCCAACAGGAGTTCATTTTGCTTTATTACCCATGGTTATTTTGAATTCATCTACTCTTCTTGGTAGTCGGAAAAACAATCCCGTACTCTAGTCATGTGAGTAGAGGCTCCACTGTCAATATACCAGACATCAAAAGAAGCAGTGTTCGATACGCAAGCAAAATCTTCCTCAAGTTTGGATGCCAATACAGAGACATCATGATCCATCTGTTTTGTCATGCGTCTTTCCCTTCCTGGTGAACTGCGTGAACCCTTCTACGTTGTTGCTGCAACAGTAGATTTTCATTCACTAGTTGATTCTCCCTTCCTATTATTCACCTTTGGCTCTGATACCATGTGAAATTTTCAAACTGAAAACTATATAGTTGCAGTGATAGATTTATTTCTCCTACTTATTATTTCAATAAGTTATTATTCTGAAATCTTCTGGCAAATATCAAAATAAATACTACTGCAACATTCACAAATACATTTGTAGAGAAATAAACAGTAGAGGACATAAACACAAGAATCAATCACATGTACACAGTTATTTTTGGACAATTGTCCCCGGAAAAACCCAAAACAGAACAACCAATGCAGCAGATGAGGGTTTTATTAATTCTTCAGCAAATGATATCTTTACAAGGAAACATAATGGCAGATAAACTCTGAAACACCTGAGACTAAATTTTCGGCTCCCTCGGACAATTCTCTAACTCCCAGATCAGCCCCAGTTGGCTCCTATGTCTGTCTGTGTGATTCACTGCGTAGTCCCAACGCTGGACTGCGTAAGTCTGCATGGAGACTGCGTGGGTTCTCTGCGTTGTAGCTTCAAGCTGCCTCCAGTGGCCCACTACTGCCCTCTGTCCCTGATCTCGATCAATGCTGACTCCCTTCTCCTTCTGTTTCTGCAAACTCCTCTCCCTGTAACTCTCCCACTAAAATTGAATTCTCTTACACCAGAATCGATCTCCTTTGGGTACTGAGTGTATGTCTGGCTTATTTTCCAAATGACCCTCAAGACTTCTTTTATAATCTTCTCGATAGAGAACCAACGGCCTAGATTAGAAGATTAATCAATGGCTAAGATTAAAACTTGACTTGATCCATGTTTTCTAGAAGAATCACATTTTGGCTTATTAATACCCTTTAATTATTTCATTTCCCTAAGTTTAGACTTAGGGTCTTCATTAAAATAATTAATTATTTTAATAAGTCATGAACCGAGTGGAATTTCCACAGACTGTTTCTGGGTTCTTTGGAATGTTGTTGTCCAAGCCTCTCTGCAAAGTTTGAGACTTGGAACACTTCCGGATGCTACAAAAATAAATAGTCCTAATCTCTAATACCATGAGCTGCCATCTCAGCCGAAAAACTGTCGAACTACTTCCTCTTTCTCCCCCTCTGCGCAGCCTAGGCAGGCTTATGCACTCCCTTTGGAGCTCGTATATTCACTGCCCTGATTTGCTACTCAGATCCTGGAAAAATGTTGAATTCCTCGGCTAGGAATTCACTGAGGAAATATTCCCCGCTATGTGCTTTTTCTTTCTTATGACGCTTCTCTGCTCCGGCAACTTCCTGCAGAAAATTGCGTCCCTCTGGCTCTGCGTGAATGCTCTCCACAGCTCCCTCTGCCTCAGCAAAATCTCGAACCGGAAGTCCTACCTCTCTGTCGACTCACTTAGAGAGAGACAACCTCGAAACTTCAGCCATCCTGGCTAAATCTACGCAATCCCTCCGAGGATTCGATATGCTGCTGCTGCAGCAATTCGGCCTTCACTTCAGATTCATATCATCTCTTCCTGTTTCACATCAAAGTCTCTGATACCATGTGAAGATTCCTAGATCTGACAATCTTAGAAATCCTATTGCAACAACTGAGTGTACTTCTCCTATTATGTAAATTACTTTTACAGAATTAATTCAGATCTGAATTATTGATGTAACTACTAGAGCAGCCTATATTGAATAAAAAATGATTCTGAAACAAGGAAACTAAGCAAGAAATCAATCACACATAGGACACAATTATTTTTGGACACAAGTCCCCGGAAAAACCCAATGTGGGAAAACCAGTGCAACAGATCTGAGGGTTTGTATTATTAAGCAGTAGCAAATCTTGAATACATCTCTGAATACCTCAAGGGTTATTCACTTACAGAGAGAAATACTGGAAGAAATAACTGTGAGTTTTACCTCACTCAATCACTGGAAAATCCGGTTGATCCGAACACTGGAAGAACTGCCTCTGGAGGTCTCTGCGCAATCACTGCATCACCTCCTCTAAGGACTGCGTCACCCCAGCAAGGGATCGATCTGACTCCCGGAATCACAGATCTGGGCCTCCCTGCCTCACACCCCGGCTTCTAGCTTCGAGGTCTGATCCGACCGCTGAATCTCGAAAACCCTCTAAACCTCTGCGTGGCTCTATGCTAACTCTGCGTCAGCCTAACTGGCTCTGTTAGACGTCTTCCTACCTCTATTGATGATTCTCCGACTGAGAAAATCTCTCTCCAGAAGCTACTCTACCCCTCACTGCACTGAATCACTTAGATCTGATCTTCGTCTGAGCACTGCTCCGTCAGAAGAATTCGAACTCGAGATTCACTCCGTGTGTGTCTTTCCAAATGACCCTCAAGCCTTCCTTTATAATCTTCTCGTTGAGAAATCAACGACCGAAATAAGATCTCTAATCAACAGCTAAGATTATATTAGACTTGATCTCCGCCTTTTCTATATTATTCTCACTCTGTTTTATTAATGTCCTTTAATTATTTAATTTCCCTAAGTTTAGTCTTAGGGTCTCCATTAAAATAATTAATTATTTTAAAAAAACATTAACCGAGTGTAATTTTCACAAACGGTTTCTGGGTTCTTTGGAATACGAGTGTCTAAGCCTCTCCACAAAATTTAGGGCTTAGAGCACTTTCCAATGCTACAAAAATCAACAATTATGATTTCCCAATTGAAAGGAAGTGAAAGGATCTCCTCTATGCTTCAAAGAGAGTAGGAAGTCTCCTTGAATAATTGAAAAGGAGCAAAGATTAATTCCCTACTCAAGAGGGAATGAGGATCTCCTCTCTGGTTGAGAGGGTGTGATGATGGACATCACATTTGTATTCTCTACTTCATGTGTCATGCACTAGGCCAGGACTAACAGTCATACGTCTAAGTGAAGGCCATGGAGGAAGAATGGAGAATGAAGGATTAGATAAGCATCTGTGATTTCCCTAAGGTTAGAAATCCAAGATAGAAAATGAATTGACACTCTTTGAGGATTGGACAGATATCCAAGACAAGAGTGGTCGAAGAGGACCGATACTCTTTGAGAATTGGGAATCCAAGATAAAAATAGTCCTAAAAGGACATACCCTGTGAACATCCGGATGGGGTATGTACCTTGAAGAGGTAGTGTGGTATCTCACGTAAAGCCTCTTAGCATTATGCTCTTCTATAAAAAATATTTTGTCAAGTTAAGGCCTTACTATGTTGACAATGTTGGTCATGATATTGATGCTTAAGGTGGCTTACCAAACCGACTCTTCTTATGAGAACTCTTCAGTTTGAAAATAACCTTGTACCAAGTGTACAATTACGAATACCTACCCAGTTAAGAGGGAGTGCTGGAAAATGTAACTAGTTTCGGTCTTCATAATTGTCAATGTACTCAAGTCATTACATATACCTTATGTCACAAGAAGAATAATAAAGAAAAATATTATTTTAAGCATGGGTTTCATGCTCCCTTTTGATGGTCATCTAGGTCAAGCATGTTCTTTATGCTTTTAGGGTTTGTCATGTCAAAAGAATATTTTTCTTCAATCAAGAGAGTCCTTGTCATTTGTATAAGACCCTATTGGGCAAGTTGTAACATGGAAAAGATATTAATTTTGAGTCTAGAAAGTCCTATTAGCCTCCAAGCACAAGTCAGCCCCAGTAGTGACAAGTCAACCTAAAAGAGGCTATTCAACCTCATGGAAAGCCTATAAATACAAGTAGCTTCGACCTCATCCATCACCAATTCAATCATCTCAAGAAAGAAGTTCAATCAGAGGAAAAGAAGAAGGAAGAAGCTAGAGCGAAGATCAAGGAAGCAAGGAGGAGTCAACAAAGTTTGTTTTTGGACCTTGTTCTCTCACACATGCGAAGGTTAGGGTTTCTAGTATCTACAGCTTTTGAAAGGCTGAGAATTGCAAGTCTGAATTGCAGGAGGTTGAATTGCAGATCTAAGTTGTAAGAATGTCGAATACTCTGATTTGACCTAGTTTGATCTTAGAGACATTGACTTGCTTAAAGGAAGAACTCTTGAAGGATAGACACATGCCAGAAATTAGGGTTTCTGCAACTAATACAGGGCCAAGATTGCAGGGCGAAGTTGCAGGTTCAAAGTTGGGGGCCGAAGATTGCAAGTCGAAGTTGGGGGCTGAAGTTGAAGTTGGAAGCTGGTTGAAGAAGGATTTACCCTTGTTGACTTGGTTGATCTTTAACCTAATTGGAAGGGCTTCTTGGAGGGCTGACTTGGTGCTTGGAGAAGGACTTCGTCTAGGGTTTTGGGTTTTGGTTTTCTCATTTGAAGTAGATTCTATAAGAAGAGAAGAGATTAATTATGGGTTTTCCCCTTAAAGGGGTTTTGCCCTGGTTTGGAGCCTATATATTGTGTCCATTGTCTTTATTGTTTTGCTCTTGATAATTGTTTGAAAAAAAGATCTAACAAAGAAACATAAGAAGATAACTAAAGTTCACAAGCAATTATTAAGGTTAAGGAGAATTTGAATTAATAGCTTCCCTACTGCATTCTCCAACATTTCCCACCTTCGAACATATGCCCTCAACAGATGGGCAAGGGGACATATGACTAGTGTCGGGAGTGGAGATCAAGTGGCACAATATATCGGCTACAATGTTGACTATCAAGGGTTGCTCGCTGTCGGATGAAGAGAGATCTAGTAGAAAAATTTCTCCTATGGGGTCACCCACTTTTGGTGGGTAACAATTCCAACATAGTATTTTTGGGGACCGCAATCTAGCCTAGGGCACATGGAAACCCATAATCAAATATCCATCAAAGTTCCAATCAGTACTATCATAAAATTTCTCAATATTCCAAAGTAAAAACTCTACAAATTTCAAAATTAATTCATAAAATACACATTTTCCCAGGGTTAGAAAATAGAGTTGCATTGCATAGTGTTGATTAGAGTCCCATTAGCAAATTGTTGATTCACCACCAATTTTTACCCATGCCCACTGCATAGCCAATAGAGTTGCATTCCAGATTGTTTTCAAGCTAGAGCCTAGAGGGATGACTAACTTGAGACATCAATGTTGTCAAGGGTTGAGATGGTAAGTCAAGTGTTTTCAAGAAAAGAGTGCCACCAATAGCATAGTTACCATACTCACATGCACTTGGGCAAATATTAAGCACCATATAGTAAGCTAAATATTGGCTCACTGTCTTTTGATCCTGTCCATTAAATACCATATTATTCCAATCCAATGGACAAGATGAAAAAGAAGTAAGTGAATGATTGACTTACTCAATGGTGCTTAATATTTGCCCATGCATTTATGAGTATGCCAAGCATGGCATTTGGCCAAGTACATTGCTTCGTACTCGGCATACTTGAAATGATTGAGTATTTGACAGTCAAAATTTATTGTACTCACTAATATTGACAAATTCTCACCATGCTCAGTATGTACGCCTCCTAGTCATAGAGACGAGACAAAGTATTGGATGGTCAATGATCACCATACATTTTAATATGTATGGAGGCAGAGTTATGGGAATGGAATATGATCAAAGTGCTTTTTGGACTCCTAGTTTGTCCAGTGATATTATATGGGTGTGATTTGTGGGCTAGCATCATCCCTGTCTCAAAATGGAAACAAATTCAAAAAATTCAAAAACGCTTGATCATGAGCAAGTTCAAAATAAAAAGCTCGGTTCCCTATGAGATAATGTTAAGTGAAATCGGGGCAGCTCCCATCGAAGCAATTGCTATGGTGCATCTTATAAGGTATCTAAAAAGAGTTGAGCAAATGGGAGGAGGTACATGGCCGAAAGTTATCTTCAATGAAGGCACGAGTGAAAGAAAGAAATCATAGATGAGGCAAAACAACAAATGGATGCAAAAATGGAATACTTACCTTAATGCATGTCCCACAAATAGCAAGGAGTTAAAGAATCTTGTGTTGGAGAAGTATGGGGAAAAGAGTTGGGTAGAAAGAAGAAGTACTATGTTCAGGAATTCAACCCCACTTGTGATCTCTGACAAAAATAGTACATTGGAGCTAGCATTCCGTGGAGAGCAAAGATTCTTATTGCTCAATTAAGAACTATCTCACATCAACTTCAATGTGAAACAGGACGGTGGAAGAGACCTAAAGCAGCTTGGGAAGAGAGGGTGTGTACTTTTTGCACTTTTGAGGCAGTGGAATCAGAAAAGCATTTCATTTTGGAATGTGATGCTTTGAGAGACATTAGGGACAGTTACCACAGTATGTTAGCATCAATTCCGTGGCATTGTCTTTTCAGTGAGGGATCTGTTAGAAGGTTGGGTCAGCTCATCATCGATTTGAGTAAGGAAAGGATTGAATTACAGAAGGCAAAAAAATAAGTTAGTAGTCCCATAGACTATTTTTAGTCTCGTGGATGTTAAAATATCATTCATTCATTCATATATGAAATTTTTTCCATCTTTTTCCATACTGCCAAGTATGATGAGTATGTCGGACACTGTGAAACACCCGCCTCAGCAAGTACAAGTCTGGCAACTATGACAAAAAGAGGGATAACACGGGAGAAGCAACATCAAACTATTAAATTGTTACATTCAAAATTGAGCGCCAAGTTCAGAATCCTCTGTCATAATCCGAGGATCAGGATCCTATATGATTTATGTATAAGATTCAATTATATTTTACAATCATCCCCTCCGGCCAAAAAGGTTTATGGGAGCAGACAAGCTATTTACTCAAAATTTTGTTTTGAAGCCTTCCAGCCTAGAATCTCCATTATAAGCTTCCGTAGTTTGTTGAGCTCTTCAATTGTCAAGGGCTGCTTGTGCTCTCATCAATCATTGCATTTATGGGTGTGTGCAGACTAGAGAGGAAAGCCAATTTGATTTGTCCATAGAACATTTGCATACAAAATCTTAACTCGCCTTGTTCATGTTCATGTTCAAATTCAGCGCAAAGAAGTTCGGAATTACTAACAAAAATAAAAATAAAACATCAGCACAACAAATATAATAAAATTTGCCACCAAATTTGGCAAAGAGGATTAAGTGAATTTTGTTATAACTTGAGAATTTTCAAAAAACCCCAAAAATATAAATACAAATTCGATATAAGAATATGTAAAAGACTGAAAACATGTAACAGACCATCTATTGTTCTTAAACGTCTGGATTCATATGTTGCTCACGAACAGTTATACGGATTTGTGGCAATTAAATTCGCTGAATCTGGCAAATTGCTTCGGATTCGGCAAATTGATTTTTGCCCAAAAAGAACTGACAAACATAAAATCAATGAATTGCTGCATAAACCAGAGAGTACCTGGTATTTCTGCAACTCTGGGCTGGGTATAATGTCCATTGCACACAACCACAGCATCATAGACCTCCTCCACAACATCTCTCTTCTGTGCATTGGACCTCACAATCCATTGATTCTCATTCTTGGGATCCCTGCCCACATACTCAACCTCTGTCTTGAATCTGATAAATCTCAACAGCCCAAACTCTGCAGCAAAATCTTGAAGATAAAGAGCCACTTCCTTATGTCCAGGGAACCTTCTGCAGTCCCTCCCTTCCACTACCTTAAATGGGTAATCCATGAAACCCATCACCTCACGTGGGAGATTAGTCCTCAGGGACAAATACATGCTACTGTGAACAGCTGTGCGAGCAGTATCCAGTTCCAGTGGGTCGGTTTCCTGATCGTACACCCAGGTACCAGCCACATGGTCAGTTTGTTCAAAAAGTACAATTTCATGTCCCTCTCGGTTTAATTCCCGTGCAGCTACCAGCCCAGCTGCTCCTGCTCCTATCACAGCCACTTTACAGGCCTTGCTGGGTTCATCATGAGCCATAGCTATAAGTGATTTTCTTGGGGATCTTTGGCCGCAGTGAATGAATTTGTGGTTGATTAGAAGAAGCGATGGGAGAGTGGAAGATTGCAGGGGGATCTTTTTGGGTATGAGTGCCATCATGATGAACTACTAGTTTTTAGGTAGAACTACTAGTTTTTAGGTGAGAGTGACATCATGATGAACTAGTATATTCATATCTAATGTTTCCCGGAGAGAGTTTACTTCACCCTTCTGTTAAATCTTTGCTTCGACAATTAATTGATAGCACGAAGCAATAGGAAACAGTTTTGCTTTGGGATCCTATTGGATTGACCAAGGTTTCGATATCGTGGAAACAAGTGTCTTCAAAATTCATTGCATCACGTAATTGTATTGGGAAAGCCATAAATCGGACGAAGCAATAGGAAATAGTTTTGCTTTGGGATCCTATTGGATTGGCTAAGGTTTCGATATGGTTGAAACAAGTGTTTTCAAAATTCATTGCATCACGAAATAGTTTTGCTTTGGGATCCTATTGGATTGGCTAAGGTTTCGATATGGTTGAAACAAGTGTTTTCAAAATTCATTGCATCACGTAATTGTATTGGGAAAGCCATAAATCCTAAGCTATAGAGAATAAAATGGTGTAGTACAAGTGTACTTATAATTTTGTCATCAACTTTAAATTCAAATTGAACACGTGGTTGAATGGGATATCTATATATATGAGAATTCATGGTAAGATTGAAAGGTTCTTTTCAGAGTTAGTCATTGTATCAGAATTTTTTGCAATTACTTAATCAAAAATTTAAGTACAAAATAATTGTGTTTTTTTAATTTTATAATAATATTGGTGATGAGATATTTAAATGATTTAAGTATAATAGAATTTAAGAAATAAATAAAAAGATGAAATTAATTATTTTTATGAATGTCAATTTCATTTTTTAATAGGATGTAAATTGAAGTATTAAGATTATTATAGTTTTTAAGTGAAGTTTTTGAAAAGTAATTAATGTGTAATTTAAACTATTTATTATTTTGTGTTTTTATATATTTTTTAATTAATTATATTTAAAATTAAATTAGAAATTGGTATAATTGTATATGAATTGTTGAATTTATAATATTTGAGTATTTATAGATTTTTTTAGAGGAGTTAGATTTATTTATGGTTTTTTTAAAAGAAGTAGGTAGTTTGTATTAATCAATCTCGTAAACCGGTCAATACTCTTACATACATGGATTGTTCATCATCTATTATATTCCAAAATTTCTCAAAATGAAGTCACTACCTTTTATATGTCCTATTATGCCTCTAACATGATTTGTCGTAAACAATCTCCAAAATATGTCATTATATAATATTGTTTTATATAACATTTATTAAAAAAAAGTTTCTGATAAGGAACTACATTCTTGGTGGCCCGTTGTCTACCAACACATTGCCATTTTCCTCCACTAACTCCATTGGAATCTTTGAATTGATCTGCTCCTCAGACTCACTTGGAAGTTCTGCTTCGGGAGAGGAATGACCTTGAAGTCCAAAGACCTCCTTGAGGATGCCTACAATTGTTGCTTCAACCATCACCTCGATTCCTTTGACCTTCGAGCTAAAGTTGTCAACTTTGATGGCCAATTTTATCGTTGTTGATCAGAGTCATTCCACATCCTCCCTCAGAGCCTCCACCTCCCGCATTACAAGAGAAAAGTGTGAGCACGCTTCCATCACTATCCGATCCTCAACTCTATCAAGTTTGGCCAGGCTATCCTCCAGTGAAACCACATCCTAGACCGACCTGAAGCTTTCACCACCTACATCATTTAGAGAAGCCATGCTTGTTGACGGGCAAATTTTCACTAAAATTATGAGCAACTCCATCCTAATCGCTCATGTTTTATTGCCAAGAATGTTTCCATTTCCTTTCCCTACTGTCATTATATTGCATTGAATGTCTTCGAACCACATTTTCCTTCTGATTTCACCTATGTCGTGTAGCCTATCCTTCACCCAATGTTTTGGCATTCCGAATTTACTCCACAAACAGGGGAATGAGTATTGGCCTAGAAGTTGTTATATCCCAAGGTGAATTCGCATGTTGTATGATAGCGGTTGTCATTGAAAATGAAAATATACTTCTCTGTCAACCACCAAAAGGGGCATTTTGCCCCTTTTATCGATATTGAGAGTCATCGCTCCAAAGCTATCACTAATGTCTTTGTTGCATTTAATTATGCAAGGAGTTATTGCTCCATGATCTCATGCCTAATTGAGATCACCAGAAAACAAAAGAGAATGGCTAAGACAATCTAATAAAAATCCCCAATCCAGATGGTCATGCTTGTGGTTTCGATGCAATTTCTGATGTTGCAAAGTATGAGCAAGTACCTGGCCTTATCGCAAGTTGGTGAAGGGTTTGGGCCTCATGAAAAATACTTGCGCTCCAATCAAGCAATCTCTTTCATCCACTCTTGATCCAAAGCCTGCACACAAACACAACCAAATAGAGATGACAAGTGATCTTCCACAAAAGATTGTTAGCTCCAAACATCTAGAAATCACACATAAATTATTGCAAAACTGATATAAGGGGAAGGAACGTAGATTTTTATTAACAATATAAGTGAAAGTACATCATTATACCTTCAAGCAAAAGATCTCCTCTCCAAAATCTGGCAGATTCTCCCCCTCTTTAACCAATATGACCTCAAAATAAAGTATGTCTCTCACTCTAAATCAAGGTAACAATATCTCAATATAATTCCCCCCTCTCCCTTCTCCCTTTCCTCTTGGTGAGATTATATAGGTTTATTCTATCCTTTGGGAGAATGTATCTAGACACCTAGGGGCTTGAGAAGTTAGGAAACTTCTACAATGATGGGCCCCTAGCCAACTCATACACAAGTGGGTCAAGTTGGGTCAAGTGCGAGACAGGTAGATGGATAACCCCCAAGGAAGAATGGGAAGAAAGAATTTGTAACTTTTGCAGGCTAGGTGCAGTTGAAACTGAATGGCACTTTATCATGGAGTGTCAGACATATGAGGATATTCGTAATCAGTTTGAAAGTGATCTAAAGGTGGACAATTTGAGTACGTTGTTCGAAGAAGCAAGGCTCCACAAAACGACGAATTTCTTGATCAAAATCCACAGCAAAAGAACTGCTCTAGAGGGAAACTTGAGAATATGATGTCATGTTTGTTGGAGGTGGAATGTGGGTCCCTTAGACCAATGGGTCTCGTGGACGTTATTAAAATATATCATATCATATCATTGGGAATGACAAACTCTAGAAACCTTTTTCACAATTATGAGCTTTCTCTCAATTATCTCAATTATGAAATAATTATTATCTCATAATTATAATATTTTGGCAAATAATTATGGGAAATTGCTCAATTATGTAATTTCACTCTTTTAACATGGGATACATCTCACATAAGTAAAAGAAAAAGTGGAAAGAGGATGCATTTTAGCCAACAACTAAGGTAAATTGAACTTGGGTTTCTCTCACTATAATGGAGTGGCAAATAGGTTTATAACAATCTTGACAATGGTCATTCCAACTTGTCATGAGGATTAAATTTTATTATACCATCGGGCCTTCATGGAATATAATGAAATGATGGGTCTCCTCGATCCAAGAGAAGAACACCTTGTTCAAATGTCCTTTTGATGGCTTGCTCATTTGCAATTTTGTTATTCTCTCTTTTAATGTGGAAAAAGGATATGCATTCAAATTTTTAAATTTGTTTCCTGATCTGAATATCCATGGGAGGCTAATCTTTCTCACTAAGATCTTTGGCTTTGTGAAATTTTTGAATGATTAGCATCAAATCACCCAAAATAGTTATGTGACAGATGTTTTGTGCTAGAGCTAACTTCAAACCTTGCTAAAGTGTTAATGTTTATGCTTGAGGATTTCCCCAACCCATGCAAATTTGATCTCTATTTCTTCATCGAGATAGTAAATTGCCCCTCCCACTCCTACCTCCCCAAATCCATTTATGTTTTTAAAAATACAATTTAAAAAATAAAATAAAAAATTATAATTCTTAAAAATTATATCTTCAAAATTTAATGAAAAAACAAAAAAAAACTTTTAAACTTTATTATAGTTAAATTATAAAAATGATAAAATTAAATCTCATATAATTAATTTTTTTTTTTTAAATGAAGTATTCTATGAATGAATGTCTTTTAATGGGTAAAAGATAAATCCATAGAAGCTTTTCAGACTTCTATCATGCTTTCTAATTTTTTCAGGCTTTTATCATGCTTTCTAATTTTGAGCATATTTAGATAACTACACGATTCCACTTTGTATTGTGGGACATCTCGATTTGAGGAATTGTATGGTTTCCAAGGTATGGATATGAAACTTACACAAATTGCTCATATCCAGTTAAACCCTCCGACTACTTCTTATACAGTTTCCGAGGCTGGCATCCAACTTACTGATGCCCCAAACTTACAGCATTGCAGCAAGGTCTCTTTAATGTGGAGTTGGAAATCACCAAAGGAAAAAAAATTAAAGAATACTAATAGAATTAATTATGAGAAAGCATGGAGTTTCTTTAATGAGGATGGTCAAAAAGCCCTAGGTACTTATGCGGTAGTAGTTATCATTTTCTTAAATATGTACACTTTTTTTAATTGGAATAGATTGTTGGACCATGAATGAATAATGAATAATTACAATGTAATTCATTTTGAAAACAATGATAGACAAAAGTTTAAACAATTATAAATTTCTAAACATTATTTTTTATTTTTTATTAAAATAGGTTGTTAGAAAAAAAAAGAAATATTACATTGTAACTTATTTGAAAACAATGGTAGGACAAAAGTCTAAAACAATTATAAGTTTCTGAACATTAATTGGACAAGAGCTTAAAATAATTATAAGATTCTAAACATCCTAATATAATAACGGATTGAAAAAAAACATTAAAAATAGTGTTATTAGTTTTAAATGCGTAAAAGTAAAAAGTAATTTTAGTGAATTATTTTTTATAATGTTTTATATTAATTTTTTAAAGAACTTTTATTATTAGTTATTATCTTGTCAGGGATTATAGCATTTGCTTCGCGGTTAAGTTGCGTTGACTATGCATTATTTGGTTGCGTTTTTGCATTTTTAATTAAAGTTTTGAGAAAATGCTTAATATTTCTATTTTTTTTTTGAATTTTCAATAAATGTTATTTCTAATTTTCAATTTACTAAGGAAGCTCTTATGGGACATGATTTCCCTAGTGGAGAGCATTTTTATTTTCGTTTTTTTGTAATGCCTGACAATTCATTTTTCAATTAAAATAAAAGTAATTTGGTGAAAGCTCATTGCGTTGATGAGTGCTCTGACGTTGTCGTTGTCAATGATGCAAGGATTGATGTGGTTGTTTTGTTAGTGGTATGTTCAATGATGTGAGAATTGATGTGATTGCAACTTATTTGCATTGGGGGACTCAACAAATGTCGAATTAATATTATTATGTGCAGGAGAGTTGGGGTCCATTGCATATTGAGTGATGTGATATTAATGAATGATGCGTTAATTGGTATAGTTTCGTGGTGCGAAAGAGCATCTGTGGGAGAATAGGGGTCTTCTACATAGACAGGGTGCAAATAAACTGTGTAATGAATGTGCAGAAGGATTTGTATTTTTAAATTATTATTTAAGAATGCTTTTTGCAACTACAGAGGTATTTGTATGAAGGTGGTTTTGGGAATCTAGCTGTCGATGCAGTTGTAGGGCACTATTATGTTAATCCTTTGTTCAATGATGCGAGAATTAATGCGGTTCTAGGTTGTTTACATAGGGGAAGGGGGCGTACGGGGTAGGGTTGAACAAATATCAAATTAATATTATTATGTTTGCTTGTGCAGAGTACAAGTACGTGCAAGAGAGTTGAGGTCCTTTGCATAATGAGTAGCGTGGTCGGTGTGCGGAACGTTTAGGAGGATGGAGTATGTACAGGAGATTCAAGGTCTTTTACATAGATGGGGGTGCTAAAAAACTGTAATTTCAATTCCTATGGAAAAAAGTGCTATGCGGTAAAAAGAATGTGCGGAAGGCTTTGTCTTTTTCAATTATTATTTAACAACATTTTTCGAAAGTACGAAAGTAGTTGTACAAAGGTGGTTGTGTGAATCAACTTGTTAGGAGGTGTACGGAGTTTTGAATGTCAATTAAGGGTGTTATTGAGTGCAGAAGTAGTTGTGCGAACGAAGTTGTGCGGAGGTTGTTGTGCATGTGTGGATGTTATGCTAAAGCTTTTTTCAAAGTTTACTAAGATAATAAATATACAAATCTCTTTTTCAATTGTTATTTAGGGACGTATTTCACAATGTATAATTATTAATTTATATCAGTTTCGAAGCTAGTTGTTTGAAGGCTTCATGTGTAAATTTTTGAATGTTAATTAAGGGCATTATTGAGTACATAAGTAGTTGTGCAGAGATTGTTGTGCATGTGCAGATATGCGAAAGTTTTGTACAAAGTTTACAAAGATAATAAATATACAAATCTCTTTTTTTAATTCTTATTTAGGGATGTATTTCACAATGTATAATCATTAATTAATATCAGTTTCGACTGTCAATGACTGAAGACATTATTGAGTGCAAAATTAGTTGTGCAACTAAAGGTCTGCCAAGATGGTTGTGCATGTGCAGAGGTTATCGGAGAACAAATGCATGTGTGAAATTTGTGCGGAATGAAGAAAGTGCAAAGAGGTCTTTTAATTGTGATGTGTTTTGATATTAGTTTTATTATTAATAGATTTTGCGGGATGAAAAAGTCCATACAATGAAATCTTGAAAAGTGTTTGCACACAATGGATTGTGTTGTTCGGAGGTAACGTGTGCGGAGAGAAAATTCTTGCTTCCCACGATATCTGGGACCCACATTTATTAATATCAGTTTCAAATGTTAATGACTGACGGAATGGGTGTTGTCAAGTCTAGATGTGGTTGTGTGTAGATGCACTTGCTTTATGGTTTTTCATATATGCATTTGTTGTGAAAATTTATGAATCTTCTAAATAGAAATACTACTGCAGCAAATCTGATTTACTTCTCTTACTTGTTTGATTTAACTTAACAAGTTATTTTATGAATAATTCATGAAAAAATCAAAGGAAATACATTGCAGCCTACAAAATTATATAGATCAAGTACTGAATAATAAGCAATCATGCAGACAAAGGACACACAAATTTTTCGGACAAATGTCCCCATAAAAACCCAATGTGGGAAAACTAGTGCAACAACTCTTGAGGGTTTTATTATTAAGTAGATTTCTGAATACAAACTAGGGTGTCAATGTGGCTCATCCAACAAGGAAAATCCTCGGTAGAAGTACCTCTATTCGGAGGCAGATATTATGGTTGATCCAACAACTGGATGAAGAAACCCCACAAGTGTCTACGCAGTCTCCAAATGTTGTTGAGCGATGGCTACAACAAGTTGGAATACGTCACCTTCTCTAGGAGCTGTGTCACCCTCTCCTTGAGCCTTTCGGCTTAGAAATAAAATCATTGGATGGTTTCCCAATCTGCCCCACAAAAAACCCAGCATAGCTCTATGAGTGATTGTGTCACCCTTTCTGGCTCTGCGTCCCCTCTGTGTGAGCGCTACTGGCTCTACATCAGCTCTGTGTGAGCCCTTCTAGCTCTGAGTCATCCCTCTTGGACATACGATGCCTCTCTCGTGTTGATCTTATTTTCTATTATTGTATTCTCAACCTTGGATGAAAATCCCACTACAAGCTCACTCTGAAATTCTCAGCAAACCGCGCCCCATAATTTCAACTTAGCTCAAGTACTACTACTCTTTGTGTGTTCTCCAATTGACCCCAAGCCTTCCTTTAATACTTTACCAGTTGACGAATCAATGGTCGTGATATAATCTCTAATTGATGGCTACGATTAGAAAAGACTTGATCCTCGTCACTTAGAACATTCTAACCCACATTTTAAAATTAATTCACTTTAATTATTTAATTTCCCTAAGTTAGAGTTAGGGTCCCCATTAAAATAGTTAATTATTTGAATAACTTAAGATCCGGGTGGAATTTCTCCAAACGATTTCTGGGTCTTGGAGATCTTGTTTGTTCTAGCCCCTCCATAAATTGTTAGAGCTAGAGCACATCTGATGCTACCCAAAAATAAACATTTGTGCTATGTTCAAAGTGAACAAAAATCATGTTTCTATATTTGATGTTTTCATGCTTATGTGGTTTTTTGAATGCGTCATCAGATGTGTAGTTAGTGAATTGAATGTTGAGATGACTTGTATTATATGCAACTATGTTTTCTATTAATCAGAGGACAAACATCAAGACGATGAAAACACATAAGACATAAGAAAGATAAGCATGAGATGCTTTATAATTCACAAAGATGCATATATATAATACATTAAATGACCCTTGGTTTCACATTCCAAGAGGTATATTGGGTTCCTTTTGTCCATTCGCCTTCCACACCTACCCATTGAGGATTAGGTGTCCAACATTCCCCCCTTAATCTAAAGGGGTATGTGTGAGTCCAAGAAGAGAGTTGTAATACAAATCTGCAAAGTGTGCATGGCAACACTTAGGTTGAATGAGCTCTTTGAAATGTTGGCATAAAGAGGTGGTTTAAGGATGACCAACAACACTGAAACGCTTATTAGAGTTCTCAGAACTCTTCCAAATCCGGCAAGAAGTTGATGTCTTCTGCTGGAGGAAGTGCTCCTCATATTTGAAGAGGGAGACTTTCAACCTAGAAGAAGGGAGGTCTACAACCTGCAATGGTTTAAGGATGACCACCAACTCTAGAATTCTTGATGCATTTCCTAGAACTCTTCCAAAATTGACAAGAAGCTGAAGTCTTCTACTAGAGGAAGTGTCCTGAATTCTTTGAAGAGGAAGAATATCAACCTCGCATAGATGGTTTAAGGTTGACCACCAACAAAAGGCATGCTCATGGGCATCTGTGTCTCTGGCTACAACTCTGAATCTGGAATGACAAGTTGTGGCTCATGCTCGCTTGAATTGTTGTGTCTTTGGCTACAAATCTGAATCTGGAATGAGAGGTTATGGCTCAAGCTCGCTTGAAATGGCTTTAAAGCTTGTAGATGACCATCATTTTCCCCCTGTCAGGTACAAGGTGAGATGATGGCGAAAACTCAACTGCAAGATTGTTTAATACTCTAGAACAAGTTCTGACATATGACTTAAACATCTTCTTGGTTGTTGATGCCCATTGCCAAGAAGTGATCCATCCAAGATGAATCTTTGTTCTTGCAGGAGGCTTGTTTTTGAAGCATGTGTGTGAAGAATGGGTGTGTTGACCACAATGCTTGCATGGGTGAAGATCGAAACAATGATCTTTCATATGTCCAACTCGATCATAGTGTTGGCATTTTACAATCTATTGTTGTTGCTGTGGAAGAGGAGTGAAATCTAGAACAACTGAAGGTGAGTTATCATGAAGAAATCTGGCACTCTGAAATTTGATGGGGTTGGAGTAGTCTGGAATATTAAAGTACACCTCCTTGTCATATCCAAGACCAGTTCTAAGCTTGTTGTGGACAAGCTCTTCCCAAGGTTTGATGATTGGCTTGGGAAGTACGCGTTGAATTTATACTTCTGTATGTAACTCTGCTCTTTCAATGACCTAATTAGTTTATAGCAGCTGATGGGAGTTTGTCTTAATATGAAAGAGAGGATTATCCTGAACAAAGACAAGTTTAGAATGATAACTACGCTTCTGCTAAAGCTCATCTCACTGGAACTGAGATTCTAGCTGTAAAAAATTAATATTTTCTTGTGCATTTTGCAAGAAAGTTTGAATGTAAAAAAGAGAGTCTTTGCTGATTTGGATTGTGTTGTCAATAGCAGAGTGTATCAAAGTGTTGAGAAAATCTAATTATTCACCCATTAGAGCCATTTTTCAAACAAATGCAATGCTTTGATGATACTTTGAGTCCCTCAAAAATATAACTACATCAAGCTTTTTGGAAAAATTCCCTTTTGTGAAATAGTTTTCTTGTCCATCAAATATCTTTTCCCAAATCTGCTCCTTGTAGAGCTTGCAAAACCTGTCTTTTTATCAAATGAAAATATAAATGAAATACAAGCAAACTCTAGTTGAAACTAGTCCAAATCGAATGAAGAAATGACCCATACCATCGTTGATCTCTCAAACATGTCTCTAGATATTAAATTTATGCCCTACACTGGTTCAAATTCTAGAAGAAAAAAGACAAAAATTGATTTTTGTCTCCAAAAATATAAATCTGACGTAGAGACCAACCCAAACTATTCCACAATCAATAAAAAATCTCCTCTGAGGAGGTGTGGCCCGAACTTCTCCAAATCATACCACGAAAATAGTCATCAACCCTGTTAGCCACCTATAAAATTTTGTTATACCAAAAGGTGGCTAAATCTGTTTTGAGCCTTCAAGGAACAATTTTTCATTACTAAAATTTGTTGGCTCTTGAAGACTCCTTCTAGGCCTCATGCCTCTGTCCAAAATCCTCATTTTCTGTCCCATTTTATACTCAGAAAAATCTGCTGATTTCGTATAACAAACTGCTGAAGAAACCTTCATTTACTCCCCCTTTTCTCCATATTATTTCCCTACTTTTCATAAGTTCTCCCTCCATTTATGAAAAATTCCCCTTTCATAGTTAAAGACTCACTTTTTAACTATTTCAGAACCCCCACATCCATTTTAATCCTTGAAATTTCTCATAAAAAATCAAAGTTTTATTGCTATGGACCTAAGCCCCTTGGGCTAAGTCCTAAAACCACTTCCCCACATATGCCCGTCACCCAAGACCAAGAGCTTAAGCATTAGGGGCCAATCGCAATCGAAGGCCGGGCGGGAGACAAATTCCTTTGTAATATTTTAAAACCCTGATGCGATTAGTTTATATTGTTAAGTCTTGCGACGCGTTCCGCGCCGTCGATCTGTCGCAAGATCTGACGTCCAGCGCTCAATCGCGCCGCTCCCCCCGATCGCAATCGCAACACCCATCGTGCGCCTCCCGATTGCGATGCTCCGATTGAAACCCTCCCGATTGCATAGTGGTCGTTGATCTCCCCGCGATCCGACGGCCCTCCGCTGATCGCAAGTCCTTCTGCTCCTCCTCCGATTGCGTGTCCCGATTAAATCTCCACCGTCCATTCTTCCCGCAGATCAACGGCCAGCGCTTAATCGCACTGGAAGTTCAATCGCATCCCCTTTTGTGCCACCCCCGATTGAGATCCTCCGATTAAATCTGGACCGTCCACGTGTCCAGATCGGACGGTCCAAAACTGCTCCTCCTTATTCTTCTCCCGCTATCCTTTTTGCCTTTCTATGCAGATCTCCACCATTGGTTGCCCTCATCTGACGGCTACGCTCCTCCCCCGCCATCCGAAGCAGTTTTAACCTATTCCCGCAGGATTTCTTAACTGTTGTTGTGTTTTGCAGGTGTTTTAATGGTTTTCCATTATAGAATGAAGGAAAGCCGAGGGATGGGAAAGACGTTTCCCGTGCCTTCTGGCTATCTTAAAGAGGCCATTCACGGGGCTCTATTCCATGTCTCGTCAGTACTCTATGAGTATTGATGCCGTAAAGCCCAGTGCGGGTCTGCACATCGACAAGACACGGTTTTAATTCAAACACAGTTAAAGAGTATCAGTTTGAAGACAGAGCACGTCATATGAAGATTTAAGACGGTTTTTTTGGGGATTACGGCTAAGACCGTTATCAAAAGCCTAATCCCCAATCTAAAACACAGCTTAAAGGAAAAACCTAAAGTGTTTCATCAGACTGAAGGCTTCCACCGTTTCAACTAAAGGCGAATTGATTCCTCAGCTACCACCGAGCCACCTGGTGCCTCGAACCATTCAAACCAAAGGCTGAGTTATTGAAGAAAATCAGATATCCGCCTCCAGCACAGCCAGGGAGTTACTTCTGCAAGGAAACCAATGAATAAATATCTGCAGAGTTACTCCAAAATGCAGCATATGAGCCTCAAAGTCAAATAAAACTCACTTCGAGTTTTAAATCATAAATGTAAAAGTTAATGCAGCACTTCCACCTGTAATTTCTCCAATCGATGCCTCTCAAAGGGCCGAGAAGTCTTCACTCTGCATTAACTGTCTTTGAGATATTTTGTTAAAATCTCACCTCCTCATCTTCCTATAAATACTTCTACAGAAGAGGAGAAATTGTTGGTTGCAGAACTTTGAAATACACTTGAGCTTGAGACTTATATTTGTACATAGTATTCACTGGCCCTTGAAGCTCTGTTTGTGCTAGAGTAGTTAGGTTGAATAGTGAAGATGATTGCTGAACTGAAACATTGGACTTGAAGTTTGTAGCTGGTTTGACATCAATATAAAAGTTGTTTCATGGGATCCTGATCTATATTGACGGTGATGTTATTCTCATTTGTAACTTGTTGTTTTATTTATGTTTTCATGTTGTTTCATTTTCCACTGTAAAGAACAGTTTAAACAGGGTTAGGACCTGATGTATATCAGTAACCTTCTCTGGCTGAGAAATCTTTATTTGAATGTTTTCTTCCAATCTATGTTATTTAGGAATGACTTAATTCAGTTTTAGGCATGAGAATGCTGGTGTTCCCTCATTTTATCATCCTAGCTGAATATTATTTTTGAATGTTACTTTCAGTATGTGTTATGTGATGATGAACTGAAGGAAGATATGGTAGCCCTGGTCCCAGACTTGTCTGCATAACTAACAGATTGTTTCCCTTGGAATGTGTTAAAAGCTGGCTAGTTTAGAAGCACTTGCTAGATCTTAGACCATTCTGTGTTATCTTTGTGTTTCCCCTTGTTTTGTATGTTTTCTATTGGAAGTGTGTCAAAGGCTGGTTGGTTTAAAAGCACTTACCAGATCCTAGTCTGCTTTCGTGTCCTCCTTAAGTGTTTGCCAAAGGATGACTGGTTTAAAAGTACTTATCAGATCCTAGGCTGCTCTTCGTTCTGCATCTGTCTAATTCCCCTTCTTAGTGTATCACTCCATTCCATAAATCAAAATTTAAAAAAATCCTTAGACATAGATGACTTGCCCCTTGGATCACACTTGATGTTGTTGTTCAATTAAAGCCCATATATGACTCCATAGCCCAATGGACTAAAAACCAGCGTTATATCTATCTGTCTGCCAAATCTGTTCTATTTGCTTGCAACTTCTCACTTTTGAAACTTTTTGCATTTAGGATTTTCCCCTCAAGTAACATTTCATGCTCAACCATCCAAAACAAAACAAAACCGTGGCCTTCATAACTAGCCTAATATCATTACCCTAAACTTCAAAGACAATATCCATCTTTGTACATATTGGAGAGATCCCTCTCCGGATTCAGGAGGGCTAGATCCTAGAATCCCAAAGTTGGTTGAAATGATGTTAACTCTGTGATTGGACTCTCCCAATCTTGCTAATAAATTACAGAGACCTAACAAACCCATCAGGAAATTTCAAAGCTCTTTAACAAGGTCTTGAAGAGAAAATTATTTGTTCTAATATGGTGGTGTGAACCCTCACTTCAAACAGATTTTACCAATTCAAGAGATCAATTTTTGTCAGCCTTATTACACGATAAAAATAAAATTAGTCATCCCGTGAAAGAAATTCAGTTGCGCCAAATCAACTATCTATCAGGAAAATGATTAAATGACCCGCACATTCAATATTGCAATTAAAAACCCCGTAAGAAATAAATAAGTAATTACAATAACAGTAATGGAATTTTTTTTCATTTTCCCACTCCTCGATTCACCATTTCCATATAACGAGCGAGCGACTCTTCACTCTGGAGCTTCATATCATTGTTCATCTGAAGCGAGTGCTCTTAGTTGATATATCAAAGTTGGATTTTTCAATAGTCACAACCCTTTCAACATAACAACAATTTCCTCATACATTGAGTAAAAAGAGGTATGAGAGTTCATAACCAGTGCACAAAGCAACATATGAACCAACAATTTTTTTATATAAACAACCCAATAATGATTTCCTCTTGATGAGGAGTTATCATATCTGGAATGACTTTGCTTCACCTTTCCATGACATAAAACGCACCCACCTTCATCAAAACCTTTAGGACAACTAAGGTTTTCTTGATGCCTTTGACACTATCTATGAGAAGAAGCGACAACTTTGATAGCAGACAAAATAGATTTATGGTATTAGAGGGCATGTACAATCCTCAAACGGACTCATAGAGAATATACCAAGTCACACATATATAATCAATTCAAAACTGCAATATAATATATTGGAATATGAAATCCAAGTGAGCACCTCACGGAATATCTCAACTTCATAAGATATCGAGTAATCCTTGGGAAGAGCATTACAACAAGGCCTCATAATTCAACCCAAAGGTTGTCATCGTGGTTACCACATACAACATGTATGGCTACACTAGTCACCGCTCCAGGGAGTCGGAGGCCATAATGAACGCCATCGAGGGCAAGGAATGAGGTCTGGTTCCCATGGACGAGGTGCATGTTATCTCCGCTAAAAACTTTCATTACATCGTTGCACGCATCAAATCTTCCTACAAGCTCGGAACACGTCTACTCTTCTCTGAGAGGATGAGGCCATCAATGATCTAGAGTTCATCACTGACCCTAAGTTGTACAAGGCCAATTGGCAGGACTTGGTTCAAGCGGGCTACTTGGCAGATGTCACCTGCTACGAGATCTTGTGCCCTATGCACAAGGATTTCCTCAGAGAATATATTGAGATATTTATGATACCAAATCATTACATTCAGCGAGATCGTTACACATATTATTCCAGCCAGAGCGGAGGGAGGACTAGTGAAGAGCGTTGCGGAGACCAGGATGTTTTTTTTTTTATATACTGTAACGCACACTGCAACAGGTCTGACGAGGCCACAGACAGAGAGCTTATTTTTCTAACCCTATAACGCACACTCAATTCTCGATTAAAAAATATTGCAAATTAAAATTTTAACGCAAGGCTTGAATAGAGGAGTTCTAGGAAATGAATCAGTGTACCCTAGAATAAAGATACATAGGGAGTTTCGGACAAAGCACACTGACATTTGTAGAGAGCGCCTAGAAATGAGAAGATGAATCTCTGACAGAAACCAAATTAGAGGAGTGTTTGATCAAGGGCACAATAAAGAAAATGGTTTCAATATGAGGAAATTTTTTTGGAGTGTTAGAATCCCAATGGACAAGCACGGTACAAGCACGGTGCATAATTAGAATGCTAAAATTATGGCAAAACGTGATAGAGCCAATATGGTCGAGATGACATGCACAAAGAGGCAATAAATCTAATGGCTCAAATATAGGCAGGGCAGGAATTCTCCCGCTCTGATACCATGTTGAACTCAGCTATGGAAACACATAAGGCATAAGAACAATAAGCATGAGATGCATTATAATTCACAAAGATGCATATATATAATACATAAGATGACCCTTGGTTTCACATTCCAAGTGGAATCCTGAACTCCTTTTGTCCATTCGCTTTCCACACCTACCCATTGAGGATTAGGTATCCAACAATATGGATGGCAATTTTATCTTTGTAGCGTGTTTCAGACACAAATAGTGGAAGGTGGTGATTTCTAAGGAAATGAGACTGCAAATATTTGAAATAACTAGTATAGTAAGGGGGGGAACATTATTTGCAGTGATAAACAAAACAGTGGGGCGTGTTGTTGAAAATGCAGCAAGATGATGGAGCTTAGTGAAATGAAGTCGCCTTCACTAAGTGGGCCCGCAGGCAAATTTTGGCGCAAAGTCTATTTTTAGACTGTCTATTTTTAGACATATGGAGCATGGTCCAGGGATTGCAGTATGTTATTCTTGGAGTATTGGTCATGTTGGTAAAAATAGATGGACCTCTATTTTTAGACCTATAGGTCGAAGTCTATTTTTAGACTGCCTATCCTAAAAATAGGGAAGTCAAATATTATTTACCCTTAATAATATTTGGACTCTAAACTTCAGTTTACTCTCTTGGAGCACTTCAGTTCGAGCTACAGAAGTGGCTCATGCATCTGACAGAGGAATTACGATATTCCTAGGGGTTTGGTGAGCTCATGCATGGTTGACTTCAGTTAGGACTTCAGTGGCAGAAGTTTGGTGGAGTTGATGAGACAGTTGGTGGAGTTGTGTTCGGTTTAACTTAGTTGAAGTAGTTGAGATTAGTTTAACTAGCTAATCAACTAGTAATGAGTGGAGTGAATTAAATATTATTTAATTCATTAATTAGTAACTCATTATTCAACTCAAGAACACATCAGTTCACTACAGTGCATGATCAGTTCAGTGGAGACCGGTGAAAGAGGTAGATGAAAGGGTGGAGTTAGCTATCAGTGGCGACATCAGTTGTGCATGAGATTTGCACCACACTTGGAGGAATTGCCCATGATGATTGTGTTGTCAAGCCAAGGAGATTTGAACCTTGGATCTCTATATAGACATGCCATGATTGCGCAATAGAGCCAAGGAAATTGGCGGTGAGTTTTGAACGAGTAACCTGTTCAAAACTGAGCTAGATTGTGTGTAACTTCATGAGAAAGTACTGAGTACTTGTGAGGAGTATTGTACTGATTTTGTTACATGATTTCTCCATTATAATATACACAATAGCTGTGGGGTTTTCAGCTATAAGCTTTCCCCATACATACTGTGTTAATGTGTATGATGATTTGATGTGCTATCGCTTGTTTTATTTCCGCATGTGTGATGATCTGAGTGGAAGAGATTATGTGTTGCATATGAATTCGAATTGATATGTGATCAGGATAGTCTCGGTGGATAATTAATCATTATTCAGCGAATTTCTACACGTGTAGTGTTTTCTCTTTCCAAATTTCATTTAAGATCTTGGAGTATTGTTCGAGCTTTTGTTGCCTTACATAAATTGTTATCTATAAATTTTAGCTTGGACGATAGCAATATTGCAGGGATACATAAATTGTATAATACTGCAAACTTCTAAAACAATTTTCTTGTTTTCTTTTGGAAATGTTGCGAATTTTTTTTCATCAATATTTTCTCTATAATACTCTGCAGTATTTTGTAAGCTTTATTTTGCTTTACGATACCGCGAGAAATGAGTGTGTTAAGTTATTTGTAAATCAAATTTGGTTCAATTTTACAAAGCAGTGGGGAGTATTGACATTTGTGTAGTTGATTCGTCATATAAGATAATTTTTATATTTTGTGGTATTATTGATAGTTTTACGAGTTTTAACTTTTAGTAATTAAATTATTTTCACAATGGAAAAAAGAGAGTTTAAAATTAAATGCGTCTATGCGAAATAAGGTTTGTACTGCATCGTAAATGTGTGTCAAATTTTGCGAGAAATAGTTGTGTTAGGTTATTCGTAAATCAAATTTGGTTTGGTTTTACAAAGAAGTGGGACCAATTTTCAAGTCGATTTTTCGTAGAGAGTAGCTGAATATAGGTTAAAAATTCACCCATAAAGTTATTTTTCATCGAAATCAGAGATTTTTTTTTTTGCAAAAAATATGATCATAGGAGTGTTTGAATAATTTTTATTTTATTTTTAATGGTGGATATAGATTCAGTACCATAAAAAATTCCATGGACACCCAAAATATTAAAGCCTAATAGCTGTAACCCATATTTCCCAAAATTTATGTTGGATTTTAGCAAAAATCATGGCGGAATTTCCATAATTTTCCGGGAGAATTTGTGGCCTATTTAGACTACTCTATATGTCCTTCACACTTTATTGTTTGTAGCCATAATTGATGGTGTTTCCTACAAAGGATACTATTCTATGCGGATAAAAAAATTCTCTACGAGATTAAGTGGGAAAATTTTGAAGAAATTGTATGTTGAGAGTGTTTGAATTGTTTTTTTTTTTTTTTTTGTATTTTGAGCCTTGAAAATTGTTACTAAAATCTTTAAAAAAATTATCTTTAGAGTGCGACGTTATGGATAGCTTTTCAGGTCTTCAAAATTGACCAAAAGGTCAAAGGAATTTTGGGTATGTTGCTGAAAAAATATGGCAGTGAAGCTCAAGGGATAAATGGAGGGCAAGGATTTATTTTTGAGTCTTCAAAATTTATTGAAAAAACAAAGGAAGTTCGAGAACGTTGCTGAAAAAATATGGCTGTGACTTTTTGTAACTCGAGGTTATAGTGTCAATTTTTATCATCTTATGTGTCAATCTAATATATGAACAAAAAAACACAAGAAAAAAAAACAATTTGCAGTGATTTTTTGTGTTCTTGGAAAATTTGTCGATGGGGTTTTTTACGGTGTTGAATCCATTTCAAGTATTATGACAAATGATCAGGTTAAACAATATTATTTGGCCATGTAAACAAAATTTCCAGTCGATAGACAATGTCTATTATTTTATATCGCAATTTTATGTTTCTTAGGGTGTGTATATCAACGATCTTGAAGCGAGACCAAAGTGCATAGTAAATGCACAAGATGCTTTTGGAATTTTGAATTTTTTTCCTATTATTGTCCGTAAAACTTGGTTTTGCTATATTTAATTTCTATTTACTAAGAGTGTTGCGTGTAATGGTTTTCCACACGAGTAATAGTATTAGTAAGTGTTTGTGGAGAAAATGGAGAATTGTATAGTGGAATGAGATTTGAATACGTTATTCATTGACAAATTTTTTTCCCTCTGTTACAAATGATTAATGGGTAGCAAGTGAGGGAAAGAGGTTGTTTGCAGTGATATGATTAACTCACTTGATGAGATCGATGATAGCTTTGAATGGTCAAGAACTTATGAGTGATATGTGAATTTGTCAACAGAAGAGAAAACAAATGTAGAAAATCCACGTAGATTCAATTGATCTTGTAATATGCTAAAACAAAATATTTAAATCTACTCTGCAAATTGCAGAAAAAAATTACGATCGCAAAATCACATGAACAGAAAGAGAAATAATTTCAATCGCATAACACAAAGATTTATCTCTGGAAAACCTTAGCTAAAAAACCCCGTTATCTTTGTATTGCATAAGTCAGAAAATATGTGAACAATACAATGCTTCTCTCAGGCTTGAGAGCTCTCTCCACTATCTCTATTTGTTTCACTAATTCCTAGGCAAGCTTGGCTCAATACTTAACCAAATTCTTGGCCTCAAGGATCCCTATTTCCTTGCGAATTTTCCTACGGAATTAGGCCCCTGTTAATAAGGAAATTCCCTAATAATAGTTGCGCAGTACATCAAGGATCTTCCTTTAACTCTATAATATCCCAAAATGGGGATGCAACAATACATGAACATAAAACTGGAAATAGCAGTTAAATCAACTCATGAACATTGGAGACCAATACAGAGACATAACATCATGTATTATATCAGAAAATCAGTGCAAATAGTGAGGCATAAACCATAGACAATGAAGGGACAAGCCTCCCATAAACAATAACTCCTAAATCTGAACTACTGCTACAATACAAAATGCCGAAAGACTGCTACAACGCAATTATAAACACACTGCTACGGAAAAATAATGTAAAAAATATGTAGGGCTATCATATGCCTCAAAAGATATGCCCAATACAGATCTAGGCTTAATACAAGCTCCTACAAAGAACCCGGAAAGGGTTTTCAGAAATATACTCTATATAATATGGGATCTAAAGCCCAATGGCTGAAGATTCACTACAAACTGAAGAACATGACTGTATAAGGCTGAAATATAGTAGATCTTATGTAAATCCCTTCAAAGGTATCCTCCCATGAAAGGCTGAACCCTTCAATCACAAGAAAAAACTCCAAAGGAGCAACAAGATCCCTCACTGAAACTGCCCTCCAAAATAACGCAATCCCTAGATGGAATAGCACCGTAAATGATGGGAAATATATGGCCTGATGTCAAATATTTGAAATATGCCCAAGAGCTCTCCAAACTAATCTCCCAAGAGAAGGAAACCTTCCTCCAACAAGAAAATAGCTCAGAAAGTGGGTTTCTAATCCTTCCACTGTTGCACCCTGCAACACAGCACAATAACCTGCAGAAATTACGCTGATGAAGAAAGTTGTAGCTTGGCCTAAAAACCTGATGTGGAAATGAATACAATACTCTTCCAAGAGGCCTCTTAAGGTAAGAGGTGGGATTCCCGCTCGGGAACACCCGGTGCTAAACAACACAACAACATTGTTAAACAACAAAGGAATGCAAAGTCTAAGCAGACCAATACCAAAATAATAATCCAAAAACATGAGCTCAAATGGATGCCATCCTCTTCCTTAAATAGAATATGAGCTTGCTTGCCCTTGGCCCCACTCAATTAGGTAATTTCCTTCATGAGATCCATCTCCCTCCAAAACTGTGTTATTCCTCAATTAATCTCCACTCCTCCATAACAACGATGTTGACTTGGTCAAAGTTGACTGAATCAACATGATCCAACCCTATTCACACTTGGAGGTGCTTTATTTAGCTGCTGAAAAATGTCTCCTTTCACACTTGAAGTGTTTTTATTGTTGTTAAGGAGACTTATGAGCCTTCCTACCCACTTATTCACCTACCTAGTGACAAAACAAACTATAATATTCCATTTAGCTGAAAGCTAAATTTTTGGAATATTACAGTCCTCCCCTCCAAAATTTTGCTTGTGCTCAAGCAACTGTAAAGGTGGAGCAAAAATCCTCCCTTCCTCCTCTTGTGGCCTCCTCATCAATAGTCCCCACCACTGCTCAAAGAAGTCTTCAATAAATTTTCCCTCCAATGTTTCCTGCCAATTATGCAAAACCAAATGGCTCACATCATAAAAAGGTGGAAGGTGTAAGTGGAAACCTTCTTGCTGTCCAATGGCCCCCTCAAGGTAGGAGTTATGACAAGCATAGGGGATCTCATTCCAAATGAGAAACTCCCAAACCCATGCTATCATCCAAATAAAATGAGCCATTCTAGGTAGCTCATCAAAAGAATCCTCAACCCCCGGTTCATGAAATGTATTGGGGCTATCTGGAGAGATTAAATTATTCCACCCAAGTTGTTTCTCTCTCCATTAATGGTATGTATGGGGCTGATGCTGATCTTGGGATGAAATGTCATGGCCTCCAAGAATGGCCCAATATACCCCACCAAACAATTCAACCATGAAGTGCCTCCTCCAAAAACTCAAGTTCTCCAAATGGCTCCCCCCACATGAAGGAAATAGAAGTAGTATAGCAATCATGGTTTGCCCATTGTTTCTCCTAAAACATGCAACATGTAAAGTAAGGAGAATCATACCCCCAATGGGCACCTCCAACCTTTGTTCCACTCTCCAAACAAAGCTTCCCGTAAACATAAGAGCATCTCCAACATATGGAAGCAAAAACCAATGAAAACAAGTTGCCATATGGCAACCGGAAAGTGGATCATAGTTCCACACATGGAACTAGCGCAATGCATCCCTTGCCTGCCTCAAAACAAAAAATAACAAGTGCCCTCCCAACCACTTGTTTTCTACCACAATCATTCTACAAGGTAGGATCATGAAAGTAAAATGTGGTGCCACTTGTGCACACCAAGAAACATGTGGCTTCCT
Source organism: Pinus albicaulis (assembly GCA_034641835.2). NCBI lineage: Eukaryota > Viridiplantae > Streptophyta > Pinopsida > Pinales > Pinaceae > Pinus > Pinus albicaulis. Next base: position 1,563,101,656 of record CM076584.1, read on the forward strand.
CCACAAACCACCAATAGGATAGCCAACCTCAATGCTACAATTGGCCTTAAGTACATCAAAATATAATGTATAAGAAGGAATCAACCTCCTTAATACAACATGCTGCTCATCTAAAGTAAAGAAGTGAAAATCATAATGCAAAAATGTACCTTCTCTATTGTGTACTTTGGTCATTGAGCTGAAATGGATCATCTGAAAGTTCTCCCTCACTCCCAATGAGTAGGGAAGTAGCTGTGCCAACCTCTCCATCAACATCCGGGCTATGCATCTCTCTATATGCTGAAATATATCATGTTGGATGCCCTCCCAAGTGAACTTCTCCATCAAAGAATGATATGCATCAAATTGCATAGAAAGGAAGTCCTCATGTGCTGCATGTAGCAGCTTCTCCTTGAGCTCAGAAGCTCTAGTCAAGAAGACGCTGCCATAAGAATATATGACCACATCATCCACCATATATCTATCATCTCCATCCAGGTCATCAAGAATCATGCAAGCACTAAGATCTTTGGATTACACTACCAAGAGTTGAGACCTCCAATATGGATCAATCCTCCTAAGAGACAACGTTGAAGATCTGAAATGTGAAACTCCCCACCTGCTGCAGTCTTCTCCTTTGACATCCCTCATGACAAATTCATCCCCCAAATTGCTTCCATGTCCATCATGCAGCTGCTCATGCTCAAATAAAAGTGGCAACTTTCAAAAGTTGGCCTCCCATGAGACGCTACCATCCAAAAAGAACTTCCTAATCTTGACCAATGTAATCATGAGTGGCCTCCATCTACTCCAATGTATGGAGGATTCCTTCCTCAAAGGAAGTACCCTCTGTTTCTCCAAATCCATGGAGCAGCTGCCTTGCACCATGAAGGTGCCATCCTCCATCACTGCAGCAATTTCTGTCAGCGCAATATATGTAGTGAGAGAGGGTAATGATGAATATGGGAGAATGTCTCCCTCCTCCTTGAGTCTATCCCAAACTCTCTGCACTGTAATAGACCCCTCCAAAGTATCCACCCCTCCGGGGTCTAAGAGTGGTGCTATCCAATGTGAAGCATTCCTCATCATCTCTTGATATGGTGGTCGCCCTGGTGGAATGTCTCCATGTAATGAGACATCAATGACAAGAGTAGATTGCTCATATGGATGGACAACTTTGTCCCTGCCCTCACAACACAAATCAGTCTGCCTCTACTTTTCATTAAGTCTCTGAAATAGATAGGGGTATGTGCTCCTCGTCATGTGATGTTGACCTTCCTCCTTACCTTCTCCTTCCATCTACAATGTTTCACAATCATGTTGTTCATTGATTGTGCCTTGATCTCCACATGTGAGATCCTGGGGAATTCCTTGCAAAGATACAAGAATCCCTCTTGTTGGAGCAAGAGCTCCATCTTCCTCTGCATGAGGTGCTAGGTATTCTCTAGATGTGACAACATTGTTGCCCCCTTCCTTCTCTTCCTCTTCACTATGAATGGGATTCACCTCCTCAATAAGAGGATCCTCTTTTGGAAAAGGGATCTTCATGCCCTCTTGTTCAAGAATATGGGACAGAGTTCTTGTCTCTATCAAGGTATTATGCTAGATGTGAGCCTCTTCAACAGTTTTCTGAAGTGGATTTGAGTTTATAGGTTCCTCCATCATATGCAAAGGTTTTGCTTGTTTGGGTTTGTTTGGTTCCACTAATGATGTTTCATAATGTTTTCCATCAAAACCTTTCCACTAATCTCTTAGTGAACTTTGCATAAGAAGAAATATTTGCATTTATTAATGAAAAGGACTCAAATATCCACCAAGCATAGGCCTTACCTTCAAAATTCAGCGCTGCAACTTTGATGGCTTCATCTTCAGAAACTTGGTGCCGCCGCAAATAGATGTGTAGCTCCTTCACCCAAGCTTTGGCTGAACATGCTGGTGATCCATCAAAAGTAGATAAGAAAAATATACCCATGTCATGTTGCCTTCTCCTCTCCACCTTGATCTTGCAAAACTCTTGGAAAGTGATATGATCTCTAAACTTCTTAGTTTTAGATTCATATTCTTGCAGATAATCACTAAGAGCTTCCCTCCTAGACATTTCTTCTTCTCCCATTTCCCTCATAGCAGATCTGGGCATATGACTGCGCTGTGAATCATAGTGTATGGCTGCATGCTGACACTTATTATGTGAAAATCTAGAGTTGGCTATAGATCCAAACTCCTTTGAAGTTTCTCTCTCTCTTCTCATCTTCTTGAGAGCTCCCTTAATACTCTGCATAGTTTGAAAGAGAAGTTGTGAGAGCTCCTCATCCTCTCTTCCTCCAAATAATGGAGTCTTCTTTTTGTTTTTTCTGTAGATTTCCTTCTTCTTGTGAAAAAACTTCTCCTTATGGTGACATATTGGTTGAGATCCACGGGCTGAGCCAAGATTATGATCTGATACCACTGTAATATCCCAAAATGGGGATGCAACAATACATGAACACAAAACTGGAAATAGCAGTGTAAATCAACTCATGAACATTGGAGACCAATATGGAGACATAACATCATGTATTAGATCGGAAAATCAGTGCAAATAGTGAGGCATAAACCATATACAATGAAGGGACAAGCCTCCCATAAACAATCACTCCTAAATCTGAACTGCTGCTACAATACAAAATGCCAGAAGATTGCTACAGCACAGTTATAAACACACTGCTACAGCAAAATAATGTACAAAAGATGTACGGCTGTCATATGCCTCAAAATATATGCCCAATACAGATCTAGGCTTAATACAAACTCCTACAAAGAACCAGAAAAGGGTTTTCAGAAATACACTCTATACAAGATGGGATCTAAAGCCCAATGGCTGAAGATTCACTGCAAACTAAAGAACATGAGTGTAGAAGGATGAAATATAATAGATATGATGTAGATACCTTCAAATGTCTCCTCCCATGAAAGGCTAAACCCTTTCAATCACAAGAAAATACTCCAAAGGAGCAACAAGATCCCTCACTGAAACCGCCCTCCAAAATAACACAATCCCTAGCTAGAACAACGCTGTAAATTATGGAAAATATATGGCTTGATCCCAAAGATCTGAAATATGCCCAAGAGCTCTCCAAAATGATCTCCCAAGAGAAGGAAACCTTCCTCCAATGATAAAATAGCTCAGAAAGTGGGTTTTTGATGCACCCTGCAACACAACACAATAACACGCAGAAGCTGCGCTGATGAAGAAAGATGTAGCTTGGCTTGAAAACCTGATGTGGAAATGAATACAATACTCTTCCAAGAGGCGTCTCAAGGGAAGAGGTGGGATTCCTGCTCGGGAACACCCGGTGCTAAACAACACAAAAACCCTGCTAAACAGCAAAGGAATGCAAAGTCTAAGTAGACCAATATCAAAATAATAATCCAAAAACATGAGCTCAAATGGCTGCCATCCTCTTCCTTAAATATAATATGAGCTTGCTTTCCCTTGGCCCCACTCAATTAGGTCATTTCCTTCATGAGATCCATCTCCCTCCAAAACTGTGTTATTCCTCAATTAATCTCCACTCCTCCATAACAATGTTGTTGACTTGGTCAAAGTTGGCTGAATCAACATGATCCATCCCTGTTCACACTTGGAGGTGCTTTATTTAGCTACTGAAAAAGGTCTCCTTTCACACTTGAAGTTTTTTTATTGCTGCTAAGGAGACTTATGAGCCTTCCCACCCACTTATTCACCTACGTAGTGACAAAACAAACTATAATATTCCATTTAGCTGAAAGCTAAATTTTTGGAATATTACAGTCCTCCCCTCCAAAATGTTGCTTGTCCTCAAGCAACTGAAAAGGTGGAGAAAAAATCCTCCCCTCCCCCTCTTGTGGCCTCCTCATTAATAGTCCCCACCACTGCTCAAAGAAGTCTTCAATAAATCTGCCCTCCAATGTTTCCTCCCAATTATGCAAAACCAAATGGCTCACATCATAAAAAGGTGGAAGGTGTAACTGGAAACCTTCTTGCTATCCAATGGCCCCCTCATGGTAGGAGTTATAACAAGAATAGGGTATCTCATTCCAAATGAGAAACTCCCAAACCCATGCTATCATCCAAATAAAATGAGTCATTCTAGGCAGCTCATCAAAAGAATCCTCAACCCTTGGTTCATGCAATGTATTGTGGCTGTATGGAGAGATTAAATTCTTCCACCCAAGTTGTTTCTCTCTCCATTTATGGTATGTATGGGGCTGCTGCTGATCTTGGGCTGAAATGTCATGGCCTCCAAGAATGGCCCAAGCTACCCCACCAAACAATTCAGCCATGAAGTGCCTCCTCCAAAAACTCAAGTTCTCCAAATGGATCCTCCCACATGAAGAAAAGAGTAGTATGGAAATCATGTTTTGCCCATTGTTTCTCCTTAAACATGCAACATGTAAAGTAGGGAGAATCATACCCCCAATGAGCACCTCCAACCTTTGTCCCACTCTCCAAACAAAGCTTCCCATAAACATAAGAGCATCTCCAACATATGGAAGCAAAAACCAATGAAAACAAGTTGCCATATGGCAACCAGAAAGTGGATCATAGTTCCACACATGGAACCAGCGCAATGCATCCCTTGCTTGCCTAAAAAAATAATATTAATAAGTGCCCTCCTCGCCACTTGTTTGCTGCCACAATCATCCTACAAGATAGGATCATGAAAGTAAAAGGTGGTGCCACTAGTGCACACCAAGAATCATGTGACCTCCTCCACAAACCACCAATAGGATAGCCAACCTCAATGCTGTAATTGGCCTTAAGTAAATCATAATATAATGTATAAGAAGGAATGAACCTCCTTAATACAACATGTTTCTCATCTAAAGTAAAGAAGTGGAAATCATAATGCAAAAATGTACCTTCTCTACTGTGTACTTTGGTCATTGAGCTGAAATGGCTCATCTAAAAGTTCTCCCTCATTCCCAATGAGTACGGAAGTGGCTGTGCCAACCTATCCATCAGCATCTGGGCTATGCATCTCTCCATATGCTGAAATATATCATGTTGGATTCCCTCCCAAGTGAACTTCTCCATCAAAGAATGATATGCATAAAAGTGCATAGAAAGGAAGTCCTCATGTGCTGCATGTAGCAGCTTCTCCTTGACCTCAGAAGCTCTAGTCAAGAAGACTCTTCCATAAGAATATATGACCACATCATACACCATATATCTATCATCTTAGTCTGGGTCATCAAGAATCATGCAAGCACCAAGATCCTTGGAGTACTCTACCAAGAGTTGAGACCTCCAATATGGATCAATCCTCCTAGGAGACAACGCTGAAGATCTAAAATGTGGAACTCCCCACCTGCTATTGTCTTCTCCTTTGAAATCCCTCATGCCAAAGTCTTCCCCCAAATTTCTGCCATGTCCATCATGTAGCTGCTCATGCTCAAATAGAAGTGGTGACTTTCGAAAGTTGGCCTCCTATGAGAAGCTACCATCCAAAAATAACCTCCTGTTCTTGACTAATGTAATCACGAGTGTCATCCATCTACTCCAATGTATGGATGATTCATTCCTCAAAGTAAGTACCCTTTGTTTCTCCAAATCCATGGAGCAGCTCCCTTGCACCATGAAGGTGCCATCACTGCAGCAATTTCAATCAATGTAATATATGTAGTGAGATTGGGTATTGTTGAAAATGGGAGAATGTCTCCCTCCTCCTTGAGTCTATCCCAAACTCTCTTCGTTGTAATAGACCCCTCCAAAGTGTCCACCCCTCCGGGATCTAAGAGTGGTGCTATCCAATGTGAATCATTCCTCATCATCTCCTGATCTGGTGGCCTCCCTCGTGGAATGCCTCCATGTAATAAGACGTCAATGACAAGAGTAGACTGCTCATATGGATGGACAACTTTGTCCCTACCCTCATAGCACAAATCAGTCTTCCTCTTCTTTGCATTAACTCTCTGAAATAGATAGGGGTGTGTGCTCCTCATCATGTGATGTTGACCTTCCTCCCTACCTTCTCCTTCCATCTGCAATGTTTCACAATCATGTTGTTCATTTATTGTGCCTTGATCTCCACATGTGAGATCCTGGGAAATTCCTTGCAAAGATACAAGAATCCCTCTTGTTGGAGCAAGAGCTCCATCTACCTCTACATGAGGTGATAGATAGGCTCTAGATGTGACAACGTTTTTGCCCCCATCCTTCTCTTCCTCTTCACTATGAATGGGATTCACCTCCTCAATAAGAGGATCATATTTTGGAAAAGGGATCTTCATGCCCTCTTGTTCAAGAATATGGGATAGAGTTCTTGCCTCTATCAAGGTATTATGCAAGATGTGAGCCTCTTCAACAGTTTTCTAAAGTGGATTTGAGTTTATAGGTTCCTCCATCATATGCAAAGGTTTTGCTTGTTTTGGTTTGTTTGGTTCCACCAATGATGTTTCAGAATGTTTTCCATCAAACCTTTCCACTAATCTCTTAGTGAAATTTGTATAAGAAGAAATATTTGCATTTCTTAATGAAAAAGACTCAAATATCCACCAAGCATAGGCCTTACCTTCAAAATGCAATGCTGCAACTTTGATGGCTTCATCTTCAGAAACTTGGTGCTGCTACAAATAGGTGTGTAGCTCCTTCACCCAAGCTTTGGCTGAACATGCTGGTGATCCATCAAAAGTAGATAAGAAAAATCTACCCATGTCATGCTGCTTGCTCCTCTCCACCTTGATCTTGCAAAACTCTTGGAAAGTGATATGATCTCTAAACTTCTTAGTTTGAGATTTATATTCTTGCATATAATCACTAAGAGCTTCCCTCCTAGGCATTTCTTCTTCTCCCATTTCCCTCATAGCAGATCTGGGCATATGACTGTGCTGTGAATCCTAGTGTATGGTTGCATGCTCACACTCATCATGTGAAAATCTAGAGTTGGCTTTAGATCCAAACTCCTTTGGAGATTCTTTCTCTCTTCTCATCTTCTTGATATCTCCCTTGATACTTTGCATAGTTTGAAAGAGAAGCTGTGAGAGCTCCTCATCCTCTCTTCCTCCAAATAATGGAGTCTTCTTTTTGTTTTTTCTATACATCTCCTTCTTCTTGTGAAAAATTCTTCTTCTTATCATGAAATATTGACTGAGATCCACAGGTTGAGCCAAGATTATGCTCTGATACCACTGTAATATCCCAAAATGGGGATGTAGCAATACATGAACACAAAACTAGAAATAGCAGTGTAAATCAACTCATGAACATTGGAGACCAATATGGAGACATAACATCATGTATTAGATCGGAAAATTAGTGCAAATAGCGAGGCATAAACCATATACAATGAAGGGACAAGCCTCCCATAAACCATCACTCCTAAATCTGAACTGCTGTTACAATACAAAATGCCAGAAGATTGCTACAGCGCAGTTATAAACACATTGCTACAGCAAAATAATGTACAAAATATGTACGACTGTCATATGCCTCAAAAGATATGCTCGATACAGATCTAGGCTTAATACAAACTCCTACAAAGAACCCAGAAAGGGTTTTCAGAAATACACTCTATACAAGATGGGATCTAAAGCCCAATGGCTGAAGATTCACTGAAAAATGAAGAACATGAGTGTATAAGGCTGAAATATAATAGATATGATGTAGATCCCTTCAAAGGTCTCCTCCCATGAAAGGCTGAACCCTTCAATCACAACAAAACACTCCAAAGGAGCAACAAGATCCCTCACTGAAACTGCCCTCCAAAATAATGCAATCCCTAGCTGGAATAGTGTTGTAAATGATGGGAAATATATGCCATGATGCCAAATATCTGAAATAAATTCCCAAGAGCTCTCCAAACTGATCTCTCAAGAGAAGGAAACCTTCCTACAATGAGAAAATAACTCAGAAAGTGGGTTTCTAACCCTTCCACTGCTGCACCCTGCAACACAGCACAATAACCTGCAGAAACTGTGTTGATGAAGAAAGCTATAGCTTGACCTAAAAACCTGATGTGGAAATGAATACAATACTCTTCCAAGAGGCCTCTCAAGAGAAGAGGTGGAATTCCCGCTCGGGAACACACGGTGCTAAACAACATAGCAACCCTGCTAAACAACAAAGGAATGCAAAGTCTAAGCAGACCAATATCATAATAATAATCCAAAAGCATGAGTTCAAATCGCTGCCATCCTCTTCCTTTAATAGAATATGAGCTTGCTTTCCCTTGGCCCCACTCAATTAGGTCATTTCCTTCATAAGATCCAGCTCCCTCAAAAACTGCGTTATTCCTCAATTAATCTCCACTACCCCATAACAACATTCTTGACTTGGTCAAAGTTGACTGAATCAACATGATCCAACCCTATTCACACTTGAAGGTGCTTTATTTAGTTGCTGAAAAAGGTCTCCTTTCACACTTTAAGTGTTTTCATTGCTACTAAGGAGACTTATGAGCCTTCCTACCCACTTATTCACCTACCTAGTGACAAAAACAAACTATAATATTCCATTTAGTTGAAAGCTAAATTTTTGGAATATTACAGTCCTCCCCTCCAAAATGTTGCATCTCCTCAAGCAACTGTAAAGGTGGAGCAAAAATCCTCCCCTTCTCCTCTTGTGGCCTCCTCATCAATAGTCCCCACCACTGCTCAAAGAAGTCTTCAATAAATCTGCCCTCCAATGTTTCCTCCCAATTATGCAAAACCAAATGGCTCACATCATAAAAATGTGGAAGGTGTAAGTCGAAACCTTCTTGCTGTCCAATGGCCCCCTCAAGGTAGGAGTTATGATGAGAATAGGGGATCTCATTCCAAATGAGAAACTCCCAAACCCATGCTATCATCCAAATAAAATGAGCCATTCTAGGTAGCTCATCGAAAGAATCCTCAACCCCCAGTTCATGCAATGTATTGGGGTTGTATGGAGAGATTAAATTCTTCCACCCAAGTTGTTTCTCTCTCCATTTATGGTATGTATGGGGTTGCTTATGATCTTGGGCTGAAATTTCATGGCCTCCAAGAATGGCCCAAGCTACCCCACCAAACGATTCAGCCATGAAGTGCCTCCTCCAAAAACTCAAGTTCTCCAAATGGCTCCTCCCACATGAAGAAAAGAGAAGTAGTATGGAAATCATGGTTTGCCCATTGTTATCCTGAAACATGCAACATGGAAAGTAGGGAGAATCATACCACCAATGGGCATCTCCAACCTTTGTCCCACTCTCCAAACAAAGCTTCCCATAAACATAAGAGCATCTCCAACATATGGAAGAAAAAACCAATGAAAACAAGTTGCCATATGGCAATCGGAAAGTGGATCATAGTTCCATACATGGACCCAGCGCAGTGCATCCCTTGCCTGCCTCAAAACAAAAAATAACAAGTGCCCTCCCAGCCACTTAATTGTTGCCACAATCATCCTACAAGATAGGATCATGAAAGTAAAATGTGGTGCCACTGGTGCACACCAAGAATCATGTGGCTTTCCTCACAAACCACCAATAGGATAGCCAACCTCAATGCTGCAATTGGCCTTAAGTAAATCATAATATAATTTATAAGAAGGAATGAACCTCCTTAATACAACATGCTGCTCATCTAAAGTAAAGAAGTGCAAATCATAATGCAAAAAAGTACCTTCTCTAATATGTACTTTGGTTATTGAGCTAAAATGACTCATTTGAAAGTTCCCCCTCACTCCCAATGAGTAGGGAAGTGGTTGTGAAAACCTCTCCATCAGCATCCGAGCTATGCATCTCTCCATATGTTGAAATATATCATGCTGGACATTCTTCCAAGTGAACTTCTCCATCAAATAATGATATGCATCAAAGTGCATAGAAAGGAAGTCCTCATGTGCTGCATGTAGCATCTTCTCCTTGAGCTCAGAAGCTCTAGTCAAGAAGACTCTTCCATAAGAATATATGACCACATCATCCACCATATATCTATCATCTCCATCTGGGTCATCAAGAATCATGCAAGCACAAAGATCCTTGGATTACTCTACCAAGAGTTGAGACGTCCAATATGGATCAATCCTCCTAAGAGGCAAGGCTGAAGATCTGAAATGTCGAACTCCCCACCTATTGCTATCTTCTCCTGATCCGGATTTATGCAGGAATGCAACAGAATAAACATATAAACATAAATACAGAGATGCAGCGGAAATAATACTTCATTTCATTAATATCAAAGAACTGAAATTTGCTTACAGACAGAATGGAAATAAAACTAGCTAGGGTGCTGGTAGCTATCTCTGAGAAGAGATGTGGCGGCTACAGGCCTCTGAACTGAGTTAAAATGAGGCTCGAGGGCCTATTTATTATTTAGAAATAATGGGAAATCCTAAACAGCCAAAACCCTAACCCTAGGAGATGAAGCGCCAAAACTATGGGCCCCGTTTGGGTAAATTGGTGTTTCAACTTCCGAAGGGCGTAACTTTGGCATACAATCTCTGTTTGACGCGTACCATACCTCATTAGAAATATTTATCCGAGGAATACAAATTTTGAACGAGAAACATCGGTCCATGGACCCATGTTGCTCTCTTTTTTCCCAAAAAACGTCGTTTAGGGCCTCAAAATGGCTCCAGAAGTTCAGGACCCGAAAAACTGCTAAAAATAGTAAGTTGTGCCGAAACTGAAAAAATGAAAGAGACAATGGTGGGGCCCCAAGTGGAATAGGAGGGTGACCACCAATATCCACCTGGATCATTCCTCCCCCCTTAGGAAGCAATGGTCCCCATTGCGTTAAGTTCCTCCATGAGATGAGGAAATTTCTGCTGAACTTGGTCCCTGGTGAACCACTTTCCTTGGTGCAGGAGTTGCCCAGCTTTGACAACCTGATATAGTTGGATCTTCTGTTGGCGAATGTTCTTGATTTGCATGTCCATGATACAATCTGTGGTGGCCTGTTCCATGCAGTCTGGATTTAACTCTGTTGGTGTGAGTTGTTCTGCAATGTCCGAGGTGTCCAGTAGAGGTGGGAAGTAAGGACGAAGGCGATCCACATTGAAGACTGGGTGAAGACCAAGGAATGGTGGAATACTGAGCTCGAAGGCATTGTTCCCTACAGCCTTGGTGATGGTGTACGGCCCGTATCGGAGCGGGCGAAGCTTGCGGTGGGGTCCAGTGAGGCGCTCCTTCTGCAAATGTAGCCATACTTTGTCACCCACATGGAAGTTGTGTGGCACCCGGTGTTGATCATGGCGCTGCTTGTACTTCGCATTGGCTCTGTCCAATATATCATGAACCTGTTGGCGGATGTGTTGAATGCGCTCGATGAAGGTACTTGCTTTGTCAACTTCAGACTGGACATGAGCTGAATCGGCCTGAGCAGCTGCAAACGGCATGGCTATGTCAATGGGACATAGTGGCTGGAATCCCAAGCCCACCTGAAAGGGGCTATGGCCAATTGAACTGTGGAGAGCCCTGTTATAACTATGTTTTACATAGGGGAGGCTCTCGTCCCATGTGCGTGGATGCTTTGAATTGTACATGCGCAAAATGTGTACAATCATTCTGTTGACGACCTCTGTCTGGCCATCTGTTTGGGGATGGAAAGTTGTGGACTTGGTGAGCTTGGTATCCAACATTGACCAGAGGCTGGACCAAAATGTGTTGAGGAACCTGTTATCCCGATCTGATATGATAGACTGTGGGATCCCAAAGTGCACCCACACTCGTTCAAAGAAGAGTTTAGCAGTGGCTTCTGCTGTGATATTCTTCTTGCAGGCCGCCATAATGGCCATCTTCGAGAATCTATCGACGACCACAAAAACACAGTCATTTCCCTACTTAGTAGAAGGCAGGCCCGACATGTAATCCATGGAGATGGATTCCCAAGGTCGACTAGGGGTAGGTAGAGGAGTATATAGGCCTTTCTTCTTGATGGTCGGTTTGGAAATGGCACAAGCAGTGCAGGATCTGATGTGCTTCTCGACATCCTTTCGAAGGTTCGGCCAATAGAAATACTTCTGCAAGATTGCTACTGTTTTCTCGACCCCGAAATGCCCAACGACTCGACTGTAGTGTGCTTCCCATATCATCTTGGCACGCTCGCTTGAAGGAACACAAAGGTGTCCCATGTGACATAAAAGTGCATCTTGGAGGTGAAAATTTGGAACTTGCGTACCCCCCAGGAGTGCCTTGTAAGTTTGGCCGAATTTTGGGTCACTCTCATAGAGAAGCGGCCAATCAGAAGTCTCGTGCCCACAAGCGTTGAGTACAGTGGTGAGCGCCACGATCGGTGGTCGGCTGAGGCAATCTGCAACATGATTGGTGCTACCCTTCTTATACTTGATGTTCAAATGAAACTGTTGGAGATATGTAGACCACTTCTGATGGCGATCATTCTGCAACTTCCCTTGTGTCTGTATGAACTGCAGGGGCCTGTGGTCTGTATGGATGATTGTTTCCTTCCCAAAAATGTAATGCTTCCATTGTCGACAAGCTTGCACAATGGAGTACATTTCTTTGTCATATGTAGGGTACTTGCGAACTGTGTCAGACAATGTCTCACTGTGAAATGCCACTGGATGTCCCTGTTGAGTAAGAACTGCCCCAATAGCATAGTCAGAGGCATCTGTCTCGATCTCAAATGGCTGTTGCAAGTCTGGTAAAGTGAGCATTGGGGCAGAACAGAGGCGGTTTTTCAGTTTTGTGAACGCCTTCTGTTGAGGTTCCGACCAAAAAATTTTTGCTCTCGCTCCTCCCTTGGTAACTTGACTCAAGGGCCAAGTGATATGAGAGAATCCCAACACGAACCTCCGATAGAAATTAGCAAGACCCAGAAAGCTGCGAAGCTTTGTTATAGTGGTTGGGGCTGGCCAATCCCGAATGACTTGGATCTTGGCTGGATCCACATGCACCCCCCTTTCATCAATAATGTATCCCAGATATTGAACCTGGGTCATGCCAAAAGTGCACTTCTCCAAATTGGCGCACAACTTGTGTTGCCGCAGTGTTTGGAGGACTTGTCGGATGTGGTGAAGGTGCTCTTCCCAAGTCTGGCTGAAGATCAGAATATCATCCAAGTACACCACTACAAATGAGTTGGTGAATGGCCGAAAGATGTCATCCATCATCCTCATGAAGGTGGCGGGAGCATTCGTCAACCCGAAAGGCATGACCAGCCATTCGAAAAGGCCTTCCTTGGCTTTGAAGGCAGTCTTCCACACATCGGAGGGTTTAATTGGTACCTGGTGATACCCAGACTTCGGGTCGATCTTGCTGAAATATTTTGCACCTTTGAGTTGGTCCAGAAGGTCATCAATCCGTGGGATTGGGTACCTATTCCGGACAGTGATCTTGTTCAGCGCCCGATAGTCAATACAGAGTCTCCACGTCCCATCCTTCTTCTATACCAACACGATCGGGCTCCCACAGGGCGATGAACTTGGTATGATGTGACCTTTCTGCAACAGCTCCTGAATCTGCCTCTTGATTTCATCATTTTCCAGAACAGAGCGTCGATAGATCGGTCCATTGGGTAGTGGCGCACCTGGGGTCATATCAATCGGGTGCTTGACCTGGCAGTGCAGAGGAACCCCTGTGGGTGAGGTGAAGATGTCCCCGTACTCCTCCACGACCTTATCCATTTGTTGTTGTCGTGCAGAGGGGCCCTGTCTGGAGGTCGTGGCCACGGTCTTCTTCTTGCCCTGGGGGCGGATCATCAGGAAAACGAATTTCCTGGTTTGGGAAATGAGCTTACTACATTGTTTTGCAGTAACCAAAGAGATAGCGGCAGGAGGTGGTACCTCTGGTATCCTGTACAACTTATTTCCCAAAGTAACAATAACGGCACGAGGCCGAGACTCATACACAGCATGACGCTTCCACAAGTATGGTTGTCCTAATAATACATCAGAAACATCAATAGGAGCAACGTCACATAATACCTCATCCACGAAGGGCTTGATGCTATAGGGAAGGCGGCACTGCTGGCTGACGCGGAGATCTCGTCCTTGGTGAAGCCACCCGATGGTGTATGGATGTGGGTGAGATGTGGTCGGCAAGCCCAACCGCTTCACGGCGTCTGCTGAAATGAGGTTCTTTTGGCTCCCATTGTCGACAATGAACTGTACCGGGGAGCCCTTTACCCACATCCGGGAGTGGAAGAGACGTTCCTCCTCCTCTGGATCTTCCGGTTCCTCCTTTTGGATCTTTGCAGTGGCAACAGTGGCGTTGGGCTCCGCATCAATAATCTGTTTCCCTTTTTCATTCGCCTTTTCAAGTTCTGATTCGGAGTCAGAGCATGCATCTGACTCAGAAGCCCTCATCTCGGCCACTAGCAACTGCTTGGCCCGACACTCACTTGTGTTGTGAGTGGAGCTCTTATGGAACTCACACCACTTTCCCGTGTCCTTCTTTGGCTTTGCGGTGTTGTTCTTTTCTTGTGGCTTCAATGAGTTGTCTTTAGCCGCCATGCCTTGGCTCGGTCCTTTATTCTGCGGTTTGGAAGCACCTTTCCCTTGCTTTTGATTCGCAGATCCAAAGTCTCGCTTCTTCTGCTTGAATTTCTGCTCAATCTTGGCAGCATACCGGTATGCCGTGCCAAGCGAGGAGATGTCGAGGAACTCCATTTCCTCCTGAATGTATCTGTGCAGACAGCTGCGATACTTTAGCACCAAATGTTTCTCTGAATCTTTGATACCCAACTTTGTGCGCAGGGTATGGAACAGATTCGTCGGCTCATGCACATCTTGATCCCTTTGTTGTCGCAGCGTGGTCCATTGTATGTACTTGTCCTCATAGCTCCCCACGGGATAGTACTGTTCCTTGACGACGTCTTGGAAAGAATTCCAAGTTGGTACGGCCGAGAACAGAGAGGGTTCTGTCTGGTCCTTGTTCTCACAGTAGGTTTCCCACCAGTCCTTAACATGGGGGGTAGCTTTGAGGAGTGCAAAAATAATCTTCTCCCGATCTGAAAAGTCATGAACCGAGAAATATCCTTCTAACAGATTCAACCATCTATCTACGACATCTGCATCTATTTGACCCTCAAATATGGGAATGTCAAAATTTACTTGTACCTTGAAAGGAGTCGCGCCTCCCGAGTGGCTGCTGGATGCAGATGCGCCGTCGGTGGGTAGCCGTTGAAGGATCTGAACAAAGTTATCCATCATCGCGTTCCTTTGTTTTTCGAGGGCCTCCTCGAGCAATATTTTGATAGGATCTTCTGCTCCCTCATCTTTCTTTTCGTCCCCCATGGGCGTCCGTCGAGGTTTGCGAGGCTGATCTTGCAAAGGTTCCACCAGATCAAGCCCTAGCTCCTTATATCCCGACCTCGTTGGGGACATGCAAAGAAGGATCGAGAAAAAGCAGACCGCTCTGATACCACTGATCCAGATTTATGCAGGAACGCAATAGAATAAACATATAACCATAAATATAGAGATGCAGCGGAAATAACACTTCATTTCATTAATATCAAAGAGCTGAAATTTGCTTACAGACAGAATGGAAATAAAACTAGCTAGGGCGCTGGTAGCTATCTCTGAGAAGAGATGTGGCGGCTACAGGCCTCTGAACTGAGTTACAATGAGGCTCGGGGGCCTATTTATCATTTAGAAACAATGGGAAATCCTAAACAGCCAAAACCCTAACCCTAGGAGATGAAGCGCCAAAACTATGGGCCCCGTTTGGGTAAATTGGTGTTTCAACTTCCCAGGGGCGTAACTTTGGCATACGATCTCCGTTTGACGCGTACCATACCTCGTTAGAAAGATCTATCCGAGGACTACAAATTTGGAACGAGCAACATGGTTTGTGGACCCATGTTGCTCTCCGTTTTCCCAAAAAACGTCGTTTAGGGCCTCAAAACGGCTCCGGAAGTTTAGGACCCGAAAAACTGCTAAAAATAGTAAACTGTGCCGAAACTGAAAAACTGAAATAGACAATGGTGGAGCCCCAAGTGGAATAGGCGGGTGACCACCAATATCCACCTGGATCATCTCCTTTGACATCCCTCATGCCAAAGTCATCCCCCAAATTGCTGCCATGTCCATCATGCAGCTGATCATGCTCAAATAGAAGTGGCGACTTTCAGAAGTTGGCCTCCCATGAGACGCTACCATCCAAAAATAACCTCCTAATCTTGACCAATGTAATAATGAGTGGCCTCCATCTACTCCAATGTATGGAGGATTCCTTCCTTAAATGAAGTACCCTCTGTTTCTCAAAATCAATGGAGCAGCTCCCTTGCACCATGAAGGTGCCATCCTCCATCACAACAACAATTTATGTCTGCAAATATATGTAGTGAGAGTGGGTAATGCTGAAAATGGGAGAATGTCTCCCTCCTCCTTGAGCCTATCCCAAATTCTCTGCACTGTAATAGACCCATCCAAAGTATCCACCCCTCCGGGATCTAAGAGTGGTTCTATCCAATGTGAAGCATTCCTCATCATCTCTTGATTTGTTGATCTCCTGGTGGAATGCCTCCATGTAATGAGACATCAATGACAAGAGTAGACTGCTCATATGGATGGAAAATTTTTTCCCTGCCCTCACAGCGCAAATCAGTCTGCCTCTTCTTTGCATTAACTCTCTGAAATAGATAGGGGTGTGTGTTCCTCGTCATGTGATGCTGACCTTCCTCCCTACCTTCTCCTTCCATCTGCAATGTTTCACAATCATGTTGTTCATTGATTGTGCCTTGATCTCCACATGTGAGATCCTGGGGAATTCCTTGCTTAAGGTTTGGGATAGGTATCCAGAGGAGGCCGATTTGGAGGATGGAGTGTTGCGATTAGAGAAATTAGAGGATGCTCTTATCCATGATGATGATGATCGACTTGACATGCCACCCCCCACTGGTCCCTTGCTTCCTAGGTTCCATGGTTCAACACCAATAACAGGGGCTTCGTCTTCATCAGTTGCAGTGCTAGTGCCACAACTTCCACAACCACCATCTTCTTCATTGCCACCACATGGAGGCACAATGTCACATACTCTTCGCGGTGGAAGGAGGAGAGATTAGTAGATATTTTCATAATTTACTGTTTTTGTCATAGATTAGACATGTAGGCTTGTTGTGAACTTGAAATTTTTTGTCTTGGTGGTGGCCAAGTGGCTTATTTTGTAAACATTATTATTTGAATTTTGGACATGACTAATGTTGACAGTTGCTCACTTGATAGATAATATGCCTTATGTTTTATAATATGGTTAAATGTTTTATGTTTTTCATTTATGTTTTATAATATGCTTAAATGTTTTATCATGCTTAAAAATTTGATGTATGTTTGTAATTGCTAGGATCTAGAATCTAGATTCTGTGAATAATCCTAGATCCGGATTCCTACTGCAACAAATCTGAATTACTTCTATTATGTTTCATAATTATTTCATTACTGTGAAATATCGAAGTAATTTTTGAAGCAGTCTACACAAATAATGTTGCTGAATAAATCTAAGTGCTGAAACAATATGAACAAAATACAATGAAAAACATCCACATGTGACAGTTATTTTTCGACTAAGTTGTTGAACCCTTTGTTAAACTGAGAGGGGGGTTGAATCAGTTTAACTCATTCATGGACTTTTAAAACTTTCCTTTAAAACTTATTTACACCTTCATTTCATGATCAACTTAATATATGAGCAATCTTAATATGTGAACAACAAGCATTAAGATAATGTAACATCAATCTAAATATGGGAGCAGCAAGTATTAAACAGATTAGATACACCATATCAACACATAAACATCATACACATAGACAACAGATATAAGTGGAAACCCATAAGGGAGAAAACCACATCTTATTATTGTTGTGATGCAAAGGCAAGCTCCAACTCCCTCTCACCAGCGGTTACCCCATGGCTCCAACCTACAGGAGGCTCCTACCTCAATTCTGCAAGCTACAACTTGCAAGGAAGCTCCAACTCCCATCTATTTTCTGCAGGCTCCTACCTCAGCCAGCTACAACTGATATATATCAAGCTACAACTTGATATGGAAGCACCAACTTCCATCTATTTTCTACAGGCTACAACCTACAGGAGGCTCCTACCTCAGCCATCTACAACTGACATCTAACAAGCTACAACTTGATAGGGAAGCTCCAACTTCCTCACTCTTTCAAAAGAAAACACTCGCTGATTTACCTGGATATCAGCTCTGTTCTGTTCCTTCTTTTTAGCTATCCATCAGTCCTCATATCTATCCTATATCATCTCTGCATCTTCTCAGATTCTCTATCAGCTCCTCCTTCTTCTTACACTCTCTGCATCATTTCTCCATTCTCTAACATCTCTATGCATATCAATGTGATATCATTTATAGAGTTTGTCTCATGATTGTTTGTATTCCACAGGGAATTCGATGTGAATAGCCCTGACTCTTTGCCTTCTACCTTCTCATTTCTTTGTCCAGCTCATTTAGAAAAAAACATAGCAATTTATACAAATTTCTGTTTTACAGTGGAGTTTTGTTTTCCTACCGGAGACTTGCCAATGCATCACAAACAATATAAAATCAATTAAAACATTTACATTCACAATTTCAGTTACATAAAACAATTTCACTCAGCCCTTTTTTCCGCCCTTGGCTTGCTGGTTTTGTATTTTCTGCTGTTGTCATGTAACAGTTCTGCATACCTCTGTTGTTCACTGCCTTTTTCAGTTTTTGCACACTCTCCTGCTTTCTGTGCATGTACACCTGTCAAACCCACATTTTCATTCATGTGCATATTCACCTGTTCACTGCAATTGTGTATTTGCTATATATATAACTGTTTTACCAGTTTAGTCCCAAATACATCTCAAAGTCTTGTGCATATTAAAATGCCTGTCCATTCATTTTCCCTGTGCTGGAAATTAAATAAATGTATGCGGAGGCTTTTCTTTTCACATCTGATGGTTATTAAAACCATTCAACCCAGTCGCAATCTCTAATTTGGGCAATTTCTGTTCATTGCAGAAGTTCTTTTATAAATCATTTGACTATGAGTTATACAACCATACAGCCAATTACATAACCGGAAGCTTTCTCTTTTTTCATCTTCAAACCTATGATTAAAACCATAATAAAACCCCTCTTATAATTTCTCGAATTAATATTTGAATATTCCGACCAAACTATTTTATAAGTCTCGGCATATAACTCAGGTTTTAAAACCAATGGTCAATGAACCATATTTGAACCCCGCTTAATGAATGCATCATGAATATCTCAACTTTGAAATAAAACTTAATGTACTCAGGCCTACACATACATCAAACTGCATATATTATTAACCCAGATTTTAACTTTGATTTACTATCTGGACAATCTTAACTTTAATGTGGAAGCTTTTTCTTCAAGGGCTATAAAAACCCACAATGCCTATAACATACCCCTTTTTATTAAAGCCTGATACTCACTCTTCATATGCGGGAAGTTTTACCTTTCTACTGTTCTATGGTTATAAACCATAGTCATACCGCACACTCATCGAATGATCATTCCGCTCGTTTTAAACCCACATATCCCCATTATGCAATGGTCACCCTTAACAATTCATATTTGAGCGACATTCATATGCGTTCATTTACATTGATCCACATTCCCTTATTTATAAACTTTGGATAAGACCCAATTCATGAGCCTCGAATATTTGTTCAGGCTTCGCGTTTAAACTTATTGCATAAGGGTTCACAACATATCTGCAATTACATGCTCCTGGCTTTACTATTCCACACCGGCCAAAATGTATTAACATATGTACCCAAGGCTTTAACTAAAGACCAAACGCCAACCTTTAATCATGTCCTAGGCCCACAACAAATGATTAATAAACAGTTTTTAACTCAAATATCGTTGGTACATACCTTTGTTAACTGTCAAGTCCATCCAACGGCTGTAAGCTTATCGCGCCCCCGCTAACACATCCAACGACAGTCGCGCTATGAAAGTGCACGTCTTTTAATGCTCCAAGTTCATGCGATGGACTGGGTCCCAGTCTTTAAACCGCCCTTCACATCCAACGGTTGAGAATTTGTCGCGTCCGCTTCGGTGATCCAACGATCAAAATGGAATATCATGAGACCAAACAACACAAGTGTTAA
Organism: Pinus albicaulis; assembly: GCA_034641835.2. Taxonomy (NCBI): domain Eukaryota; kingdom Viridiplantae; phylum Streptophyta; class Pinopsida; order Pinales; family Pinaceae; genus Pinus; species Pinus albicaulis. The sequence continues at coordinate 1,563,121,653 of CM076584.1, forward strand.
TCTTCCCAAATCGTGTGATATAGGTGGTTTTTCCAAACCACTCTTGGACATGTGTCCTTCACTTTGTGGAATCGCGTTTTTTTCGCAATTCCTCTTACCACCTTAGGTGCCGCGTGATACTGCCGGTTTCTGTGGGTTGAAACCACGGTTACTGTTCCTTCACGGTTTCGGTTTGCTCCTTGACTCAAGGTTCCGCACCATTTCATTCGATATGGTTCCACCGCTTACTTTGTCCATTCAAAAGGTTAAAACACATTGAGTCTATGGGGTTCTCCTCACGAAATAAATACGATGGCTTCTCCTCACAATAGGATTATATTGAAGGCGTTCAATCTATGGTAAGCAGGTAATTCATGACCTGTCCTGCTGTTCATAACCCAGCAAACTCCATATCGATTTTGCCGATTTCGACAACGGAATTTAGGTTCAGTACTATGGCCTTTCATAGAGAGTCAAATATACTCTTGCTTATTAACAATCCTCACTACGCCCGATTCAATTAAGAAAACCAGACACATTCAACCATTACATTATCATGACTGCCAATTTCTACAAGGATGCACAGAGTGCAATCAAACCCCAACTCACAGAATTCTATGCACACAGTTAATCATCGAGTTCCATCACACAGGGTTATACAATTTTGTGGCTTTCTAATGTGATTCAATGATACTGTTCCACTGTTATAATTACAACGGAATCCCCATAAGCTATTCAAAACCCCATCCATAAGACTCAAACAGACCTGTGCTCTCATCACTGGATATACAAACAGAACTTTAAAACCAAGTACAGAGTCTTGCTCATACCCAGCTCACGGGGGTTCAAGGCATTCTTACACAGAAATTAATTCAACCAATGCACATGTAATACTGTAATACTTCAATTCCATGGCCCTCTACTACACTACTCTGTCTCTACAGATTTTCACTCCAGACCCCTGTTCAAAATCAATGGCCCTCCTTCTATCCTCACTACTCTGCACCTTGAATAGCTCTCTGCTTCTTTGCTAACTCTGCTGCTCTCTTTTGCTGCCTCTGCTATCTCTTTGCTGCCTCTGCATCTCTGCTACTTTGCTTCTCTCTTTGCCTTGTTGTTGTTTCAGGTGCTCCTCCTTTATCATCTCCTTTTCCATCAATGACAACATTTCCAACAATCTCCCCCTTTGGCATTGATGGCAACACATCCACCAATAATCCAATGCTTCCTCCAAGTCTTCCTCTGCTTGCCTTTTAGAAGACCCTTTCTTATGTTACTTTCTTTTCCTCCCCCTTTGACATCAATGGCATGATGTCAAAGGGTTGCACATTTCTCAGTGTAGATTCTATCTTTGCATTTCTTTTCTCTGAGTTGTGTTTAGGCCTCCAGACTGGTGTACAAGAGTTATTGAGAGAACACTTTTGAGGGTTATTGAACTTGAATATACACTGTAAATTGATATGATCCCAAAGCACAGACTCCTTTCACTTGTATAATGCTGAAATGAAGATAATGACACTTCATAGAACACATTGTACTAGCCTTATCTAATCAGAGATGCATGATTGGATCAAAACTAAAATACTGAGAGGGCTTCAAATATACTTCAGTCTCTAGTATTATCTTCATCAGAAATCCATATCTGTTGAGGAAGATTGTAGATGGAATATGTCTTCTTCGGCAATACACATCTATAGTACTACACCTGTTCAATTATGATGATGATGCCAATATATCTTTTATAGTTGTGGTTCACCTTTCCTGCCTTTTGGTGATGATATGAGCTAGGATGCTGATAATGATATTGCACTTAATATCTAAAAGGTCCTTGTTACTAATGTGATCAATGAATTAAGCCAGAGTTTACAACTTATTGTGAGATTAGATGATATCTTTCAATCTAAGAGACCAAATGACTTTACTGCTTGCACACTGTACTTTCAAAACAAACCCTTGAGGCTAGATACATTCAATGTACTGGTCAGTCTCACTTATCAACCATGCAATTTATTTATGACATAAGGGGGTATGTATGTCAATGATCACTTTTTCTTTAAAGGTGAGTTACCAGCAAATCCTTTATGTTGAAGTATGTTTTTGATAAATCAATAACAGACTTTTGAGCTTTCAATTGTAAAGTTAACACAACTAGTCCTTTGTACTTCAGATGCTTTAATTTTTCTATCATGATGATCTTACACAAAAACATATTCAAGATGTTTAATTGATATCTCAGCGAACAAACTTCACATGGTGTTATGAATAATCTTAATAAAGAGGCCTTGAGAATCTATGTATTGACTTCAGGAAGGCATGCAATTATATATAGAAATAGATACTGCATCAATGCTCAATATACTACTTCAAGTGTAAACAAAATAATGATCCTTTAGCCCTGTTATTGACCTTTTTATGCTTTAAAAATGTAGATAACACTGGGATACTACCTTGATGTACTCTTGCCATAGTCCTTTGATCCTGAGGACCTGTACCATACTGCTGCTCCACTGATAACACTTGGTATTCTGTTGATAGGCAAGCTGCTTGTACCAAATACCAATTGATACTACTTTGATAAACTTGCAGAGATTTCACTTCAGCTTTCACATGAACCCATAGTTAAGACACCCTTCATAGTTTCTCCTATTGAGCTCTCCACTGTTCTCATTAACCATTTTTCTTAATCTGTCATTCTGTTCAAAGGAATGTCATTGCATTTTCTTTTCTAGGACTGCTCCAAAATCATTGCTGCTTTATATACAATTCCACTGTTCTAGCATAAAGATCTTTAGGAAGACATCTTCAATTTCTATACTAGGAATCTTCATGGGCAGATCACTCAGAGATTTATCACTTACTTAACTGCACTCCTCCAAGGGGAATTTTCATATATGAGTGATGTAATGATATAATGATGACAAGCACTTTTCTTACTCATTCTTCTTAATGTGATTCATTGTTAATTCTAGCAGTCTGATGCACAATGTGATCATCTCTTAATGTACTGATGTCTTCTTAGCTTACATGTTCATGGCTGATGTTCTCTCTACCATCATGGCTACTTGCTGCCTTCTCTCCTTCCATCATCCTGTTGGATATTGTGTGCTTCAAGTATTCTTCTTCCTCTATAGTTCTCTGTTAGAGAAATTGTCATTTCCCTTCCTGATCTTATAGTTGTTCTCATTCCAAGGAGCTCTTCTTAAACTAGTTTCATGGGGACTATTTATGAACTGCTCTCCCCCTGGGATGTTGCTTCATATCTATCACTGGTTGGATATTTGTGTTGCTTCCTAGAGCAGTTCCCCCTGAGACTATGATGGATTCATTATGTTATTGAGGTAACAGGCTCCCCCTTTCTCTTTTCCTTCCATACTTTATTGGGGTTCTTCATAATGTTTGCATTTCTTTTTGATCCATAGCTTTGATTGATTTGATTAGATTCCATCATCTGTCTAGAGCTCTTTAACGCATATCGCAGTTTACAATCTTTTGATTTGTGACCAAGATTGAGGCATACATAACATCTTATTTTACCAAGGTATGTTTGAGCTGATGTATAATTTTTTTTCCCCCTTTTTGAACCCAATTTACATTCAACAAATTTATGTCCAAATTCATTGCATGCATAACAGTAGCCATGGAAATGATTTGTGTACCTAGTGAAAGATTGTCTTTTCCATTTGCTTGCTTGAGGTAGTCTTCTCATTTGCTGCATCTCTTTGCTGGTTGAAGTTGATATGCCTTGTCTTACAATGTGCTGCAATATGTCCTGGTTTATGACAAGAAAAGCATGTGATATTTTTCATAGGAGAGAAGAACCTCCTTTGACATCTTCCAAATTTGTTCAATTCATCCTTAGGAGCGTATGAGCCTTTAGCAGTAGAATGTTTCATCCTTTCATTACCTGTCCTTCCATGTTGCTATTTGTTTTTGTTTGTTTCTTCACAAATCTTGTTATTGCTGGCTTCTGCTTCTACAAGAATCTTCTGAGTTGCTTCATTATCCTTTACAGCTTTTACAAAAATGATACTCTTGTTATCTTCTACCTTGGACTTACTTGTTTCTCCTTCATAGCCTATCCCTGTCTTTATGAGAGGATACCTTTGAACATTTAGGATTTGGTCCAACTGTCCAGAGCTTTTCATTTGAGGAGTATTCATTAATAATTCTCTTTGGGCTTTTTCTAATTTCTTTCTGAGGCATACTACTTCTTTTTCCAATTTCTCACATTCCAGACTTTTCTCTCTCATTTGTTGCAGCAAAGTGTCTTCTACTTTCCTTGCTTCTTCAAGTTGTGTCTTTGGGCCAACAATTTCTTTCTTGTCTCCATATTCTTTCTCATCACATATTTGCACCAATGTCTTAAAATCTTTGTTTTCTTTCTTCAATATTTCTATTTCAGTCAAGGCTGTGTCAAGTTTGGTTTTTTCTTCAACTGTAATTTCTTCATGGAACTGACTTCCATTCACACTAGCAAGTACTTCATTTGATGGAACATTTTCCTTTTGACATGAGTTTTTCTTCTTCTTAATTCTCTTCTCCTTCTTGACAATGCAGCCACTAGTGTCTACTTCATGCATGAAATGCAATCTATCCCAGATTTCTTTTGCAGAAGTTAAATCCATTATTAACTCAAGATCCTTGTTATGTAGAATGTTGTATATCACACATTTTGCCTTGGCATTCCTCTATTGTTCTTGCACCGAGGGAGAGTCTGTGCAGTAACCATCACATACAAGTTTCCATACCTCAGGTTCATTAGCCATTAACTCTGTTTTAACCTTATCTCTCCATTCAGGAAAGTTTGTTGTACTTAACACAGGTACATTTTGATAGTCCATGACTCAACCAGATCTCCTTCAAGCTATTAGGCTTACACCAAAGGAACCCGCTCCGATACCAATTTTTGAACCCTTAGTTAAACTGAGAGGGAGGTGAATTAGTTTAACTCATTCATGGACTTTTAAAAATTTCCTTTAAAACTTATTTACACCTTCATTTCATGATCAACTTAATATATGAGCAATCTTAATATGTGAGTAGCAAGTATTAAGATAATGTAACAACAATCTAAATATGGGAGCAACAAGTATTAAACAGATTAGATACACCATATCAACACATAAACATCATGCACATAGACAACAGATATAAGTGGAAACCCATAAGGGAGAAAACCACATATTATTATTGTTGTGATGCAAAGGCAAGCTCCAACTCCCTCTCACCACTGATTTTCTGTAGGCTCCAAACCTACAGGAGGCTCCTACCTCAATTCTGCAAGCTACAACTTGCAAGGAAGCTCCAACTCCCATCCATTTTTTGCAGAATCCAACCTACAGGAGGCTCCTACCTCAGCCAACTACAACTGACATCTATCAAGCTACAACTTGATATGGAAGCACCAACTTCCATCTATTTTCTGCAGGCTACAACCTACAGGAGGCTCCTACCTCAGCTAGCTACAACTGACATCTATCAAGCTAGAACTTGATATGGAAGCTCCAACTTCCTGACTCTTTCAAAAGAAAACACTTGCTGATTTACCTGGATATTAGCTCTTTTATGTTCCTTCTTTTTAGCTATCCATCAGTCCTCATATCTGCCCTATATCATCTCTGCATCTTCTCAGATTCTCTATTAGCTCCTCCTTCTTCTTACACTCTCTGCATCATTTCTCCATTCTCTAACATCTCTATGCATATCAATGTGATATCATTTATAGAGTTTGCCTCATGACTGTTTGTATTCCACAGGGAATTCGATGTGAATAGCCCTGACTCTTTGCCTTCTGCCTTCTCATTTCTTTGTCCAGCTCATTCAGAAAATATATAGCAATTTATACAAATTTATGTTTTACATTGGAGTTTTGTTTTCCTACCAGAGACTTGCCAATGCATCACAAACAATATAAAATAAATTAAAACATTTACATTCACAATTTCAGTTACATAAAACAATTTCACTCAGCCCTTTTTCCGACCCTTGGATTGCTGGTTTTGTCTTTTATGTTGTTGTCTTGTAACTGTTCTGCATACCTCTGCTGTTCACTGCCTTTTTCAGTTTCTGCACACTCTCCTGCTTTCTGTGCATGTACACCTGTCAAAGCCACATTTTCATTCCTGTGCATATTCACCTGTTCACTGCAATTGTGTATCTGCTATATATATATATATATATATATATATATATATATATATATATCACTGTTTTACCGGTTTAGTCCCAAATACATCTCAAAGTCTTGTGCATATTAAAATGCCTCTCCATTCATTTTCCCTGCACTGGAAATTAAATAAATGTATGCGGAGGCTTTTCTTTTCACATCTGATGGTTATCAAAACCATTCAACCCAATTGCAATCTCTGATCTGGGCAATTTCTGTTCATTGCAGAAGTTCTTTTATAAGTCATTTCACTGTGAGTTATACAACCATACAACCAATTACATAACCGGAAGTTTTCTCTCTTTTCATCTTCAAACCTATGATTAAAACCATAATCAAACCCCTCTTATAATTTGTCGAATTAATATTCGAATATTCCAACCAAACCATTTTATAAGTCTCGGCATATAACTCAGGTTTTAAAACCAATGGTCAATGAACCATATTTGAACCCCGCTTAATGAATGCATCATGAATATCTCAACTTTGGAATAAAACTCAATGTACTCGGGCCTACACATACATCAAATTGCATTTATTATTAACCCAGATTTTAAATTTGATTTACTATCTGGACAATCTTAACTTTAATGTGGAAGCTTTTTCTTCAAGGGCTATAAAAACCCACAATGCCTATAACATACCCCTTTTTATTAAAGCCCGATACTCACTCTTCATATGCGGGAAGTTTTACCTTTCTATTGTTCTATGGTTATAAACCATAGTCATACCGCACTCTCACCGAATGATCATTCCGCTCGTTTTAAACCCACGTATCCCCATTATGCAATGGTCACCCTTAACAATTCATATTTGAGCGACATTCATATGCGTTCATTTACATTGATCCACATTCCCTTATTTATAAACTTTGGATAAGACCCAATTCATGAGCCTCGAATCTTTGTTCGGGCTTCGTATTTAAACTTATTGCATAAGGGTTCACAGCATATCTGTAATTACATGCTCCCGGCTTTACTATTCCACACCGGCCAAAATGTATTAACATATGTACCCAAGGCTTTAACTAAAGACCAAACGCCAACCTTTAACCATGTCCTGGGCCCACAACAAATGATTAATAAACAGTTTTTAACAAAAATATTGTCGGTACATACCTTTGTTAACTGTCAAGTCCATCCAATGGCTGTAAGCCTATCGCACCCCCGCTAACACATCCAACGACAGTCGCGCTATGAAAGTGCACGTCATTTAATGCTCCAAGTTCACGCAATGGACTGGGTCCCAGTCTTTAAACCGCCCTTCACATCCAACGGTTGAGAATTTGTCGCGTTCGCTTCAGTGATCCAACGATCAAAACGGAAAATTGCGTGACCAAACAACATGAGAGTTAATCTTCCCAAATCGCACGATATAGGTGGTTTTTCCAAACCACTCTTGCACATGTGTCCTTCACTTTGTGGAATCGCATTTTTTTCGCAATTCCTCTTACCACCTTAGGTGTCGCGCGACACTACCAGTTTCTGTGGGTTGAAACCACGGTTACTGTTCCTTCACGGTTCTGGTTTGCTCCTTGACTCAAGGTTCCGCACCATTTCATTCGATATGGTTCCACCGCTTACTTTGTCCATTCAAAAGGTTAAAACACATTGATTCTATAGGGTTCTCCTCATGAAATAAATACGATGGCTTCTCCTCACAAAAGGCTTATATTGAATGCGTTCAATCTATGGTAAGCCGGTAAATCATGACCCTTCTTGTTGTTCATAACCCAACAAAATCCATATCGATTTCGTCGATTTCAACAACGAAATTTAGGTTTAATACTATGGCCTTTCATACAGAGTCAAATATACTCTTGCTTATTAACAGTCTTCACTACGCCCGATTCAATTAAGAAAACCAGACACATTCAACCATTACATTATCATGACTACCGATTTCTACAAGGATGCACAAAGTGCAATCAAACCCCAACTCACAGAATTCTATGCACAGAGTTAATCATTGAGTTCCATCACACAGGGTTATACAATTTTGTAGCTTTCTAATGTGATTCAATGATACTGTTCTGCCATTATAATTACAATGGAATCACCATAGGCTATTCAAAACCCCATCCATAAGAATCAAACAGACCTGCGCTCTCATCACTGGATATACAAACAGACCTTTAAAACCAAGTACAGAGTCTTGCTCATACCCAGCTCACGGGGATTCAAGGCATTCTTACACAGAAATTAATTCAACCGATGCACATGTAATACTGCACATGTAATATTGTAATACTTCAATTCCATGGCCCTCTGCTACACTACTCTGTCTCTACAGATTTTCACTCCAGACCCCTTTTCAAAATCAATGGCCCTCCTTCTATCCTCACTACTCTGCACCTTGAATAGCTCTGTGCTTCTTTGCTAACTCTACTGCTCTCTTTTGCTTCCTCTACTATCTCTATGCTGCCTCTGCCTCTCTGCTACTATGCTTCTCTCTTTGCCTTGTTGCTGTTTCAGGTGCTCCTCCTTTGCCATCTCCTTTGCCATCTCCTTTGCCATCAATGACAACATTTCCAACATAAGTCCCCGGAAAAACCCAACTTGGGAAAACTAGTGCAGTAGATCTGAGGGTTTGTATTATTAAGCAGCAAAATCTTCAATACAACTAGGGTGCCAACATCCGGAAAACCCTTCAGAGAAGTCTAGACAACAAATATAATTGTGAGATATATCTCACTTTGCAAGTCTCCGATTGATAAAAAACAACGTTGGTGAAACCCTCACTGCCTCTACATGATTGCCTACGCTGAATCTGCGTAAGCTTGCGTGGGAAAGCTTGAGGAACTGCGTCACCCCTTATTGCAGCTGATCTGTCTAGTATGAGACTAGATTTTGGCCCTCCTGGCTCAGAAACCCCAGCCTCTAACTATCTCTGGACTGACTCCAAGAGACACTGCGATGTTTCTGCGTGATTTCCTGCAAAGTTTGCGTCACCTCTTCAGAAAACTGCGTTGTCCCTCTCTGCGTCACCTCTACCTCTCTCTGAAATGTACTCTTGGTCCACCTGACCAATCTCTGATTCTGCCCCTCTTTGGATCTGATCACTGAATCACAATCACTTAGCAAACCCTGCCCTAGTGATTTGATCCTTGATCAAAAGCTGTGTCTTCTCACACAAATAAAAAATGCTCAATGGCTCAAGTGTCACAATGTGTTTTCCATAGGCCCCTCACCCTCCTTCTTATATTCTTCTGTTGAACCTTCAACGGCCAAGATTAAAACATTATCAAGGGCTAAGATTAACTTGGAGGTGATCCATGACTTTATCTAGAAGATTCACACTTAGTTTAATTAATACCTTTTAATTAATCAGTTTCCCTAAGTTTAGACTTAGGAAAACATTAAAAAATGATTAATTAATTTAATTAAACCATCTCTAAGTGGAATTTTCCAAAACCATTTCTGGTTTTTATGGAATACATATGTCCTAGCCTATATACAAATTTACAAGGCTAGAGCACATTCGATGCTACCATAAATCAACACTCCCTCTTAGCAAGGAAAGTGCTCTAGAAAATCAACTCAATGTGCTACTTCTGACTTCTAGAACATTTGTTGTTGTGCTGTTAATGCTGCTCACCAACACTGCAGAAGAAAATGATGCATCTATACTGCTATTGACTCTGCATGTTGCCGCCAACTGCCACTGTACTGCAACTCCCTCTAAATTTTGCAACCATGTTGTTGCATTACTGTGCACTGCGCTGCCCCTCTGTGCACTGCGTTGTTGCTGCTCATATGCTGCTGCTACTCATCTATTGCTGCACTATTGCTAATTGCAATAGAAAAACATTCGAAATTGGACAAGAAAATCTGCAATTGAAAAATAAGACTGACTGCTGCTAGTTTCTGCACTAGCTCTCTGAAAGTACTCATTGTTGCTGCTCTGCTCTGCGTGAGCACTGCATCAGCACTGCGCTGCTACTGCTGCTCAACTGTTGATGCTGTTGCTCCCTCTCTGCGCTGATCAGGCTCTAGTACTGCTAGCCACTGCACTATCTTCTCATCTTCCGCTGCAACTGTCCATCTTTACTATCTTTAGGCTGTTGTAGCTCACATATGATCCAAGAGTTTGGAAAAATACTCAAGGATCCCGCCTCCTTGTAGATTCTGGATCTACAAATCCAAGTCAACCCACTTCTCTCCTTTTGGAATATGAGCTAACATGGCACAATCCTTTTCCGCCTCAATCTTGGCAGCTCCTGCTTATGAATCTTCTTTCCCCTCTTTATCCTTTTTCTTAAGAGGACACTGTGTGGCATAATGCCCCATTTCCCCACACCGAAAGAACTTGATCTTAGACAGATCTTTCTTCTTCTGCTTCTGTTGCCCTTTTGATGCAAGGGGCGTGTTATATTCTTCCTCCTTCTTGGCCTTTGAATTGTTACTGCCATCCTCCAAGTGGATTTTTAGGAGATCACTCCTAAACTCTTCTTGCTATAATGCTGCCCACATCACTTCCTATCCTGGAATTCTTTCTCTGCCCAATATACTTTGGACAAAGACCTGATAATCCTCTGAAACAAAGTTCAGCATAAGCCTTACTAGCTCTGAGTCTCTAGGAGCAGATCCTATTGCAGACAATTGATCTTGGTTTTCCTGAATCCGAGACAAGGAGTCAAAACGCTCTCCCTTCTTCATCCTGATATTCTGCATCTTCTCTTCAAGGTACATCTTCCGCTACTCGGAAGATCCTTGGTATAGCTTTTCCAGCCCTACCTGCATTTCTCTAGTCGTGGTCTTTGCTGCTATGTCGAGTACGATATGATCCTTCACTCCATCTAGGATCAGCCGCTTGGCTCTTGCCATATTCTTCTTGAATTGCCTCAGGTGTGCTCCATCAAGAGGTTCTGCAACTGCGCTGTCTATGAGGGCTTTCAGATCATGCTCATCAAGGATAAACTCTATCCTTGATTTCCAAATAACATAGTTGGTGGCACCCTCCAATCTATCTTGGTCACGCAGTCCATTGCTAGCCATCTCCTCAACTTTGTCGAAATCTTCCTCTAACCCTCTGCTCAGCTAGACTTACGCACTCCTTGAGGAGTAAGTCGCTGCTTCTGCTGCTGCATGGGAAAAAACTGAGTTTCTTTGAGTAAGTAACCATCTAAGGTCAAGAAATCCCCAACTGTGTTTTTCAGAATTTTTCTAACTCTTATGCACCAACTCTTACTACTGTGTGGTAACTGCGTCCTTCAGCTACGCTGCCTCTTCTGCAACTGAAAAATATTACCCCTATGTCAACTCTCTTAGAGGGAGCCTTTTCTGCGCTGGAATGTCCTCCTGGCCTAGACAACATAATTTCTGGAAGGGTCTGCTGCTGCTTACGTAGATCCCAGACTCTTCAGCGCTGATCTGCTAGTTCACTTGTGTTTCACCTGCAGTTTAGCTTGAATAAGCTCTGACACCATGTGAAAAAACCTAGATCCGGATTCCTACTGCAACAAATCTGAATTACTTCTTCTATTATGTTTCATAATTATTTCATTATTGTGAAATATCAAAGTAATTTCTGAAGCAGTCTACACAAATAATGTTGCGGAATAAATCTAAGTGTTGAAACAATATGAACAAAATACAATGAAAAACATCCCCATGTGACACAGTGATTTTTGGACTAAGTCCCCAAAAAAACCCAACTTGGGAAAACCGGTGTAATAGATCTGAGGGTTTGTATTATTAAGCAACATAATCTTGAATACAACTAGGGTGCCAACATCCGGCAAACCCTTCAGAGAAATCTAGACAACAAATATAATTGTGAGATATACCTCAATCTGCAAGTCTCTGCCTGATAAAAAACAGTGCTGGTGAAGCCCTCACTACCTCTGTGTGATTGCCTACACTGAATCTGCATAAGCCTGCGTGAGCAAGCTTGAGGAACAACGTCACCCCTTACTGCAGCTGATCTGGCTGGTTTGAGATTGGATTTTGGCCCTCCTGGCTCAGAAACCCCAACCTCTAGCTATCTCCAGACTTACACCAAGAGACACTGCGTTGTTTCTACGTGATTTCTTGTAGAGTCTGCATCACATCGTCAGAAAACTGCGTTGTCCCTCTCTGCGTCACCTCTGTCTCTCTCTAAAATGTACTCTTGGTCCACCTAACCAGTCTCTACTTCTGCCCCTTTCTGGATCTGATCACTGAATCACAATCACTTAGCAAACCCTGCCCTAGTGATTTGATCCTTGATCAAAAGCTGTGTCTTCTCACACAAATTGATAATGCTCAATGGCTCAAGTGTCACAATGTGCTTTCCATAAGCCCCTCACGCTCCTTCTTATATTCTTCTATTGAACCTTCAACGGCCAAGATTCAAACATAATCAAGGGCTAAGATTAACTTGGAGGTGATCCATGACTTTATCTAGAAGATTCACACTTAGTTTAATTAATACCCTTTAATTAATCAGTTTTTTTAGACTTAGGAAAACATTAAAAAATGATTAATTAATTTCATTAAACCATCTCTAAGTGGAATTTTCCAAAAACATTTCTGGGTTTTATGGAATACATGTGTCCTAGCCTATATACAAAGTTACAAGGCTAGAGCAAATCCGATGCTACCAAAAATCAACACTCCCTCTTAGCGAGGAAAGTGCTCTAGCAAAACAACTGAATGTGCTGCTTCTGACTTCTGGAACATCTGCTGCTGTGCTATTGATGCTGCTCACCAACACTGCACAAGAAAATGTTGCATTTGTACTACTGTTGACTCTGCATGCTGCTGCCAACTTCCATTGTACTGCAACTCTCTTTGAATTCTGCAACCATGCCGCTGCACTGCGCTGCCCCTTTGTGCACTGCGCTATTGCTGCTCATCTGCTGCTACTACTCATCTACTGCTGCACTATAGCTAATTGCAACATAAAAACCTCCGAAATTGGACAAGAAAATCTGCAACTGAAAAATAAGACTGACTGCTGCTAGTTTCTGCACTAGCTCTCTGAAAGTACTCTTTGTTGTTGCTCTGCACTGCGTGAGCACTGCGCTGCACCAGTGTGCACTGCACTGCTGCTGCTCAACTGCTGATGCTACAGCTCCCTCTTTGTGCTAATCAGGCTCTAGTACTGCTAGCCACTGCACTGTCTTCTCATCTTCCATTGCCACTGTCCATCCTGCTACTGTCTTTAGGTTGTCGTAGCTCACATATGATCCAAGAGTTTGGAAAAATACTCAAGGATCCCGCCTCCTTGTAGATTATGGAACTACAAATTCAAGTCAACCCACTTCTCTCCTTTTGGAATATGAGCTAACATGGTATAATCATTTTCTGCCTCAATCTTGGTAGCTCCTGCTTGTGGATCTTCTTTCTCCTCTATCCTTTTTCTCAAGAGGACAATGTGTGGCATAATGGCCCATTTCCCCACACCAGAAGCACTTGATCTTGGACAAATATTTCTTCTTCTGCTTCTGTTTCCCTTTTGATGCAAGGGCAGTGTTATCTTCTTCCTCCTTCTTGACCTTTGAACGGCTACTACCATCCTCCAAGTGGCTTTTTAGGAGATCTCTCCTCAACTCTTTTTGTTGTAATGTTGCCCACATTGTTTCCCATCCTGAAAGTCTTTCTCTGCCTAATATACTTTGGACAAACCTGATAATCCTTTGAAACAGAGTTCAGTGTGAGCTTTACTAGCTCTGAGTCTCTAGGAGCAGATCCTACTGTCGATAGTTGATCTCGGTTTTCCTGAATCCAAGACAAGGAGTCAAAACGCTCTCCCTTCTTCATCCTGATATTGACATCTTCTCTTCAAGGTACATCTTCCGCTGCTCGGAAGAGCCTTGGTATAGATTTTCTAGCCTTACCCTCATTTCTCTAGCTGTGGTCTTTGCTGCTATGTGGAGTACGATATGATCCTTCACTCCATCTAGGATCAACTGTTTGGTTGCCATATTCTTCTTGAATTGCCTCAGGTGTGCTGCATCAAGAGGTTTTGCAACTGCGCTGTCTATGAGGGCTTTCAGATCATGCTCATCAAGGAGAAACTCTATCCTTGATTTCCAAATAACATAGTTGGAGGCACCCTCCAATCTATCTTGGTCACATAGTCCATTGCTGGACATCTCGTCAACTTTGTCAAAATCTTCCTCTAACCCTCTGCTCAGCTAGACTTATGCACTCCTTGAGGAGTAAGTCACTCCTTCTGCTGCTGCATGAGAAAAAGCTGAGTTTCTTTGTGTAAGAAACCCTCTAAGGTCAAGAAATCCCCAACTATGTTTTTCAATATTTTTCTGACGCTTATGCACCATCTGTTACTGTAGTGCAATAACTGCGTCCTTTAGCTATGCTGCCTCTGCGTCCTGTGTCAACTCTCTCAGAGGGAGCCTTTTCTGCGCTGGAATGTCCTCCTGACCTGGACAGTGTAATTTTTGGGAGGGTCTGCTACCACTTACGCAGATCCCAGACTCTTCAGCGCTGATCTGCTGGTTCACTTGTGTTTCACCTACACTTTAGCTTGAATAAGCTGTGATACCATGTGAAAAATCCTAGATCCAGATTCCTACTGCAAAAAATCTGAATTACTTCTTCTATTATGTTTCATAATTATTTTATTACTGTGAAATATCAAAGTAATTTTTGAAGCAGTCTACACAAATAATGTTGTGGAATAAATCTAAGTGTTGAAACAATCTGAACAAAATACAATGAAAAACATCCACATGTGACACGGTTATTTTTGGACTAAGTCCCTGAAAAAACCCAACTTGGGAAAACCGGTGCAACAAATCTGAGGGTTTGTATCATTAAGCAGCAGAATCTTGAATACAAATAGGGTGCCAACATCCGGCAAACCCTTCAGAGAAATCTAGACAACAAATATAATTGTGAGATATACCTCACTCTGCAAGTCTTCAGTTGATAAAAAAAAGCGTTGCTGAAGCCCTCACTACCTCTGCGTGATTGCCTACGCTGAATCTACGTAAGCCTGCATGGGCAAGCTTGAGGAATTGTGTCACCCCTTACTGCAGCAGATATGGCTAGTCTGAGATTGGATTCTGGCCCTCCTGGCTCAGAAACCCCAGCCTCTAGCTATCTCTGGACTGACTCCAAGAGACACTGCATTGTTTCTGCGTGATTTCCTGCAGAGTCTGCGTCACCTCTTTAGAAAATTGTGTTGTCCCTCTCTGTGTCACCTCTGCCTCTCTCTAAAATGTACTCTTGGTCAACCTGACCAATCTCTGCTTCTGTCCCTCTCTGGATTTGATCACTGAATCACAATCACTTAGCAAACCCTGCCCTAGTTGTTTGATCCTTGATCAAAAGCTGTGTTTTCTCACACAAATCGAAAATTCTCAATGGCTCAAGTTTCACAATGTGCTTTCCATAGGCCCCTCACCCTCCTCCCTATATTTTTATGTTGAACCTTCAATGGTCAAGATTAAAACATAATCAAGGGCTAAGATTAACTTAGAGGTGATCCATGACTTTATCTAGAAGATTCACACTTAGTTTAATTAATACCCTTTAATTAATCAGTTTCCCTAAGTTTAGACTTAGGAAAACATTAAAAAACGATTAATTAATTTAATTAAACCATCTCTAGGTGGAATTTTCCAAAACCATTTCTAAGTTTTATGGAATACATGTGTCCTAGCCTATATACAAAGTTACAAGGCTAGAGCACATCCGATGCTACCATAAATCAACACTCCCTCTTAGCGAGGAAAATGCTCTAGCAAAACAACACAATGTGTTGCTTCTGACTTCTGGAACATCTGCTGCTGTGCTATTGATGCTGCTCACCAAGATTGCATAACAAAATGCTGCATCTGTATTGTTGTTGACTCTGCATGCTGCTGCCAACTACCACTGTATTGCAACTCCCTTTGAATTCTGCAACCATGCTACTGCACTGCTCTGCACTACGTGAGCACTACTCTGCACTATGTTGCCCCTCTGTGCACTACACTGTTGCTGCTCATCTGCTGCTGCTACTCATCTACTGCTGCACTTTTGCTAATTGCAACAAAAAAAATCCGAAATTGGACAAGAAAATCTGCAACTGAAAAATAAGACTGACTGCTGCTAGTTTCTGCACTAGCTCTCTAAAAGTACTCGATGTTGTTGCTTTGCACTGCGTTGCACCAGTGTGCACTGCGCTGTTGCTGCTCAACTGCTGATGTTGTTGCTCCCTCTCTGCGCTGATCAGGCTCTAGTACTGCTAGCCACTGCATTGTCTTCTCATCTTCTGCTGCAACTATCTATCCTGCTATTGTCTTTAGGCTGTCGTAGCTCACATATGATCCAAGAGTTTGGAAAAATACTCAAGGATCCCACCTCCTTGTAGATTCTGGATCTACAAATCCAAGTCAGCCCACTCCTCTCCTTTTGGAATATGAACATGGCACAATCCTTTTCTGCCTCAATCTTGGCAGCTCCTGCTTGTGGATATTCTTTCTCCTCTTTATCCTTTCTCTTAAGAGGACACTGTGTGGCATAATGCCCCATTTCCCCACACCGGAAGCACTTGATTTTGGACAAATCTTTCTTCTTATGCTTTTGTTGCACTTTTGATGCAAGGGAAGTGTTATCTTCTTCCTCCTTCTTGACCTTTGAACTGCCACTGCCATCCTCCAAGTGGGATTTTAGGAGATCTCTCCTCAACTCTTCTTGTTGTAATGCTGCCCACATTGCTTCCCATCCTAGAAGTCTTTCTCTGCCTAATATACTTTGGAAAAAGAGCTGATAATCCTCTGAAACGGAGTTCAATGTGAGCCTTACTAGCTCTGAGTCTCTAGGAGTAGATCCTACTGCAGATAGTTGATCTCGGTTTTCCTGAATCCAATACAAGGAGTCAAATCGCTCTCCCTTCTTCATCCTGATATTCCGCATCTTCTTTTCAAGGTAAATTTTCCGCTGCTCGGAAGCTCCTTGGTATAACTTTTCCAGCCCTACCCACATTTCTCTAGCCATGGTCTTTGCTGCTATGTGGAGTACGATATGATCCTTCACTCCATCTAGGATCAACCGCTTGGCTCTTGCCATATTCTTCTTGAATTGCCTTAAGTGTGCTGCATCAAGAGGTTCTGCAACTATGTTGTCTATGAGGGCTTTCAGATCATGCTCATCAAGGAGAAACTCTATCCTTGATTTCCAAATAACATAGTTGGAGGCACCCTCCAATCTATCTTGGTCACACAGTCCATTGCTGGCCATCTCCTCAACTTTGTCGAAATCCTCCTCTAACCCTCTGCTCAGCTAGACTTACGCACTCCTTGAGGAGTAAGTCACTGCTTCTGCTGCTGCACGGGAAAAAGCTGAGTTTCTTTGAGTAAGAATCCCTCTAAGGTCAAGAAATCCCCAACTGTGTTTTTCAGAATTCTTTTGATGCTTATGCACCAGCTCTTACTGCTGTGCAGTAACTACGTCCTTCAACCACGCTACCTCTTCTGCAACTGAAAAAGCTTACGCCTGTGTCAACTCTCTCAGAGGGAGCCTTTTCTGTGTTGGAATGTCCTCCTAACCTGGACAGCGTAATTTCTGGGAGGGTCTGCTGCTGCTTATGCAGATCCTAGACTCTTCAGCGCTGATCTGTTGGTTCACTTGTGTTTCACCTGCACTTTAGTTTGAATAAACTATGATACCATGCGAAAAATCCTAGATCTGGATTCCTGCTGCAACAAATTTGAATTACTTTTTCTATTATGTTTCATAATTATTTCATTACTATGAAATATCAAAGTAATTTCTGAAGTAGTCTACACAAATAATGTTGTGGAATAAATCTAAGTGTTGAAACAATCTGAACAAAATACAATGAAAAACATCCACATGTGACACAGTTATTTTGGACTAAGTCCCCGAAAAAACCCAACTTGGGAAAACCGTGTAGCAGATCTGAGGGTTTGTATTATTAAGTAGCAGAATCTTGAATACAACTAGGGTGCCAACATCCGGCAAACCCTTCAAAGAAATCTAGACATCAAATATAATTATGAGATATACATCACTCTGCAAGTCTCCAACTGATAAAAAACAACACTGGTAAAGCCCTCACTACCTCTGCATGATTGCCTACACTGAATTTGCGTAAGCCTGCGTGGGCAAGCTTGAGGAACAACGTCACCCCTTACTGCAGCTGATCTGGCTAGTCTGAGACTGGATTTTGGCCCTTCTGGCTTAGAAACCACAGCCTCTAGCTATCTTCGGACTGACTCCAAGAGACACTGCGTTTTTTCTACGTGATTTCCTACAGAGTCTGTGTCACCTCTTCAGAAACTGCATTGTCCCTCTCTGTGTCACCTCTGCCTCTCTCTGAAATGTACTCTTGGTCCACCTGACCAATCTCTGCTTCTGCCCCTCTCTGGATCTGATCACTGAATCACAATCACTTAGCAAACCCTACCCTAGTGATTTGATCCTTGATCAAAAGCTGTGTCTTCTCACACAAATTGAAAATGCTCAATGGCTCAAGTGTCACAATGTGTTTTCCAAAGACCCCTCACCCTCCTTATATTCTTCTGTTGAACCTTCAACGGCCAAGATTAAAACATAATCAAGGGCTAAGATTAACTTGGAGGTGATCCATAACTTTATCTAGAAGATTCACACTTAGTTTAATTAATACCCTTTAATTAATCAGTTTCCCTATGTTTAGACTTAGGAAAACATTAAAAAATGATTAATTAATTTAATTAAACTATCTCTAAGTGGAATTTTCCAAAATCATTTCTGGGTTTTATGGAATACATGTGTCCTAGAGGTTGACCTCAGATAGGCTGGGAGGAAAACGACGGTTTGGTAATGGGTGCTAGAGCCATGATGGATCAAGAACATCTTCAAACACAGTTCCAGGTAAGTATTAAATAGTCAATTGATATATATTCTACTTCAAAAATCCCACTCTGGATTTTGTAGTATAAATTCTGTTAATGATTGTTAATTGTGAAAATTATGGTCTTTACACATGGTATCGGAGCACAGATTGAACCCTTCGGGACCTTTGGGTGTTAAGAATTTAGTTATAAAATGGGATTCTAACAATGAGGTTGTTCACAACTACCAACACATAACTTTGTTTCTTCTCAAATTGTATTGCAAAATCTTAGCTGTCACACTGTCAATATTATCGTCAAAGAAACCCTGTCAAGACATCTCTATCATCGTGGCCATAAAATCACAATCATCACTAATATCATTGTCCCTGTTACTTAAATTTTGTCAAGCCAAATATCACTAAGAAGTTACAATGTCATGAATCACTGTCATCTGCCATATTAAAGATAATAGTCTATCTGGTCAAACAATTCACAGTACTCAGCATGGACAAAGTTAGATGCCATATAGGACAGTCATAACACAGTGTTCAGATACTTAGCAGAAGACGCAATTCCAAAATAGGTGAATATACCAGCTTAATAATCCAACGTACTGTCTTATAGCATCACGCTGTCTAGGATTACTTTCACAATTTGCTGTCAAGGGTCATATAACACCATCATACATATGTCACAACACTGCACTCAAGTCAACTGTCCAAGTATGTCATTACTACCATATTAGCAGGCATCCCGACAATACTGCCACACTTCCACAATTATTGTTAGTCGAGTTAGCATCTATGCATTAGGCTAATGTCATGTGACAAGGGTATTATTGTGTAGCGAGGAGACTGCCAGAAAATAATAATAATAATAAAAGAAAATAAATAAATAAAAATAAATAAATTTAAAACCTGCTTATTTGTTAATTACTGTAACTAGACATCATCAATGAGTGCTCCTCTGTTGAAAATTTCCTAGCAGACCTTGATTTATATTTCTTATCCACTTTTGGTCAAACATCAAAGGCAGTGCGCTGAATGCGTGGTCAATACGATGGGGTCAATTATGTTCGTTTTCAGCTTAATCACAAGCTCGGAGCCAAGGGCTTAGCTCTAGGGGCGCTCAAGCTTTCCGCCCTTTGTCCCTAAAAATTATAACACTCGGTGCTTATTTTAACAGTGTAATCTGCATTTAACAGATCATCAAAGTTTCAAAGGTTCTTATCAAGATCATGTACCAAGTGTTTT
Source organism: Pinus albicaulis (assembly GCA_034641835.2). Lineage (NCBI taxonomy): Eukaryota > Viridiplantae > Streptophyta > Pinopsida > Pinales > Pinaceae > Pinus > Pinus albicaulis. The sequence continues at coordinate 1,563,141,826 of CM076584.1, forward strand.
GTTTCAGATCACAATAGTTTGCTTTTACTACGTCTTTCCACAAAAGATAGAATTCAAATCCCCAACCAAGATTATCACAATAGTGATAGTTTTGAAGAAAAAGGAGGCCACTGAAATAAAACCAATGGGTCTGTGAGATATGGTCTTTGCAAAGCAGAAAAGGTCTGTCATACCTGTCAAGTTCAAGCACTAGGAATACTGGTATATACCTACTTCAGAACTTCTGATTGTCAAGAAAACGATGCAAATATGTCACAGTAAAATCGGATTGGTCACTGGTCAAAATTATATATGTCTTATGTTCTCACCCCACAGAAATAAAGATAAACCCTTGAATTTTGTTCAATTCAATCAGAGATTAATAAGTACTGTAGCATGCATCCACCAGTCAAATGCCAGAATTTATGCTTCAGCATAGAAACGTAATACAACTTTGCCAGAATTAAATGCTTCAATGATGTTATTAAATCAAGAACCAGCCATACTGTAGTCCAAGCAATAGTTGCAGTAAACAATACTTAAGAGGATGCCGAGTTATCTATTAAGATCACTGGTTAGGGCTCAAGATTGTTTGGTTGAATTTCACATAAGATTGCACAAAATTCTTTGATATAGGTGTATCAGAGCTCTACACATGGTATGATATCCGTGTTTTACTCACATACTTGAGCTCACAACTGAGCAACACATAGTTAAATGATCAGCAAAAGCTTTATTATGAAATAGCGGGGCAAATAGGGGGCGCACTGGGGATTTATTCAAGCAAGCTAAGTCTGGGTATTATGAATACCAGTACAACTTCTCTTCCAAAGTGCTGTCTGAACCATTGCTCATTCCAGTTTCTTCAGCTGTCAAATCATCCATAAACTGGCTCACAGTGATTGGTACATAGCTTGGAGGTATAACATGGCCGGCTTCTGCTATTGGAGAACAATTTAATACTGCATTGTTTTGCGGCATAAGCGTAAAAACAAATGACCATTTGGATCACAAACTCATTGCATAGACGAAGATGTTTGGCGATGGCGGTGAGAGCAGCACGGGATGCCTTTCCCAAGCATCAGAATGCATCTGCCATGCACGGTGGCGAAGTATCCCCTTCATTTTCCCTTCCAACACGATACAAATGAGCCCCGCCGTGCACGACAGGGGCGTTGGTAGGAGGACCGTAGCCCGCTTCGGGTTTTGGAGGCCCAATTGGCTGCCTGCCCCCTGGTCTGGAAGTAGAGCTTGGCGGATTCAAACGCGCACCTGAGCAACGCAGAATCCTCGACCCCAAGCTCTATGACCACCGCGTTGTGCCTCGTCAGGGAATTCGATAGCGCCTCCACGACCTTTGTGTAGATGGGCGTAGGCACCCCGTCGTCTGCAAGGATCTCCAAGAGCTTTATTCTGGACAATGTAGTGGACGACGACGATGAAGGCATAAGCTGTGGTGGTGCTGGCGCCGCCACAGCAGTGGCGATCGCGGCCGCTTCTGAGGAAGAATGATGGTGTTGCTGAGGATGTGCCACTGCTAAGTGGCTCAGGATGTAGCATGTGCGTTGGCCGGGAGGTAGCATGGGGAACGAATCCCAGAGAGAGCGAAGAAGCCGAGAGGCCCTGGTGACGGGGATGAGAATGACGATAAGGATGAGTAGGAGGGCAACCAATATTTGCGCTGCTATTCGCCCATTAATGCCCTTAAGAGTTCGGGAGCATTAATGGGCGGATAGTAGCTGAAATAAGGCTCACCGAGTAGGAGGCGGCGGTAGCACCTGCTGCTGTGCTGCTGTTGGTGAGACGACAGAGGAATTAAAGAAAAAAAAAAGTTTCGACCTTCAATCATACAACTTATAGAAGGAAATAGAAAGATCAATAAGGTCTAATTAACATAAAAGATTTATGTACATAATAATGATGGTAATCGAAATCTGAAAACATTAATGGACGATATTTTATACTTTACGAACAAGTACATTTTATTTAAATAGTTTTTTATTTATTTATTATAAACCTGTTTAAATTTTAAAAAGAAAAAAAGCCATGGTGGCTTATGGTGTTTTTTTTGGGTTAATTATTAAAATATCTATAATTAATATGAGTTTTTCATTAAAAAAGGTTTTTCAATTTTGGATAATTGGCCGAGTGGATATTTTTATTCTTGATAATTTATTATTAAAGATTTTATCGCAGTAGAAGATGGTTGGGTTAAAATGTTCAATTCATATCAATTAATATTTGTATTTCTTAGGTTGAAGAATATATCTATAATAATAAATAAATAAATAGATATATAAAATTGCTTCTTATATTTACATATATTCACATATGGTAAGATCTAAAATAGTGACGTAAATAGGATGGTATTGGGCTTGAGGAATTTATTATTAAACAGAGAGAAATTTATTTGTCCTCTAAAGGGATAGAGTGTAACAAGCCGACATTTATAAATTGTTAAAACACCACAAAATTTGAGGCTAAACACTTAAAAACCCCTTAATAAACTATTAAGACCGACAATAACCAGTTCCAAGGAAGAGCGATCTCACTTTGAGGGAGGAAAGCCAAAGGAGTCCAAAGATTTAGATTATAGACAATCACAGGAGGATATTTCTAGGGAGCTACAAAATATTAAACTCTTAGATTTTCTAGGAGGGCGAGTCGGAGAATGTACTGAAACATGGGTGGAAGGAATGACAAGGTGTTTCACATTAAGAGAATATTTCTACATCTAAGACAAAGATTGCTATATTTAGCAGAAGGAAAATGCTTTGATTTGGTGAGGAAATTTAGAAAAGCAATTGCATCTCACATCAAACAATGTCCCCCGAGGGTTGTTCGAGGAAAGTGCAGAACATCAGTGCATTGTAATGAAGTCCTCATGCATTATTAATGTCATAGAAATCAAAATATTATTTGATATTGGTGCCATTCATAGTTTCATTTCATCACATGCATTAAATAGATATTGGTTGGCAACCGCAAGTAAAACGATTTCATACATGTAGAAATGGCTTCAGGGGAACCTCAATCCATAGGTTTAAGTGTTGAGGAATACCAAGTTAATCTAGGAGTCAGTTAGACTAGGTTGAAAGTAATAGGATGAATGATCACGATGGGAAATAACTTAGTTTGTAACTATTTCTCATGATGTTGTGTTAATTCTTGGATGTCATCGCCTTAATTTCATAGTTATAGCAACAAGCATAATATAACTCTAGGTGTATTACTCTAATTCATCCTCGATAATTTACCCAAAGTATTCAAGGTTAAGTAATAGTCAATGGCAGTGAGAATGATTTTTCAATTTTTGGAAGAAGTTGAAGCTTTTATCAATGATAAAATGAAATTTTATATAGTTCGATATTCGAAAGCTATAAACCCTAGGATGATACATTTTATTAAAAAAGACGAGATATTTAATGCTAATCTATGTATCGAAGACATATATCAAGTTCAATCCCCCTTGATTCTTAATCCATTACTTTTACATTACATTCCATCCGACAAAAGAGTTGAGATAACTCATGGATATCAGCTGCAAATTTTTCCACAATGAGGTTTAAAATTTTGTATATCATGCAAGTAGAGTTTGAAGTACATTCAAATTATTATATTAAAATGGGCACATTAACATCACTTTATACATCAAACTTTTTTGTAAACTTTTGAAAGTTAGAATGGAAACTATCCTGATTGTTTTTATGCAATTGAAACATTCCATTCTTCAAGTGACGTTGAGATTTCCATGTATATATCTTACTCGCTGATAACTATAACCATGGATGATATGAATTCATGCAAATATCTTTTATATCATTTTCTTATGTTAATACTTTAATTACTATCCAAGTATGTGTAAGTGGTTTAAGGAGGAGAGTGAAAATTTAAATTTGTATAGTTTAATATACACTAAATTGAACTTTTTGATATTCAACCATTATGTGCTTGTTAAGATAGATAATTTGCCATTTACAACCATAAGGATATATCGATGTCTAAAACAAAATAATATGGCAACATAATATTTTCATCGAAGGGAAAACAATGTGGTTTAGGAAAAAGAAATTAGAGACATTATGACACTATATAAGATGATTCATGGTAATTATTTAGACATATATAAAGATTAGTTGGCGGAGTTGCTCCAAAGAAGTTAACTCTTGAAGAAAGGAAGAATGGTAATGAAAGCATGACTATGGACATTATGACAAGAACGTTAGATGTAAAGTAAGATACAACCACATAAAAGAATAAGCTAGTTTGAGGTAAATCGATGGATGAAACATATGTTAAGAAGGTAAGAGACCACCCTGTAAAGTAGTAAACATACTATTAGAACAAGATGATATAGATACCAAGAGAGGGCAGCGGACAATTTCAAAAGTTTGATCTCCATTGTTACCATGATACAATCAATATAGTACCTAGGGAGGACGGGAAAATAACGAAATGGAAAACTTCTAATGATGATAATAAATGTTAGTTATCATAATCAACTTAGAATATTGAGATCGACAAAATAGCACCAAATGTGAGTGAGTGGATGTCTCACAAAGCAACATAAAAAGTCAATGACATTAGATTAAAGAGTGAAATTATAATAAAATTGATCAATTATAGGATAATTTATGTGCATGGCAACATCTATAAACGTTTCGCCCTCTAATGAGAGAGTCACATTATAAAATTTTCCTTAAGTGACTAACTATACCCATGGATTATGGACATCAAGGAGTATGATTAGGAAATTCTATCCCGTGATGCCTTAAAATCTGAAATGATAAATAGATTACATTCGATATCCACGTTATTGAATTTATTTATAGGGTCTTACCTAAGTTGGGAAATAGTAACAACATTTCCAAGTATAATAATTGTATGCATTAAGAGAAAAAAAGAAAACCATGATGACTAGAGGCGAGGAAACACATTTAGTTTGATAATATGTTTTTCAAATTCAAGTAAACATGGGATATTAGGAGTATATGGTATGAGGAAGAAAAAGGGTATTTCTATCAAGAATAATTTTCTTAAAAATATGTGCAACATGATTTGGTAAAGGTCAAAGCAATGACCCTATAAGGAGTTGTGAATACTCCTAATTTGTTCAGAATAGCAAGTGATAAACTGAGAAAATTGGTTAAAGGTAAATATTAAGGATAATAATTGTACACCGTCAGAAAAGAAGATACATTTGACGATAAGATGAAGCCTAAGGACTAATAAGAAAACGATTAATGTGAAGAAAAATAAGAGGGTATACCAGTGATGTGTTATATTGTTGGATTAAATGAGTCAATATAATAGAAATGAAACAATGGTTTAAGGAATGGTGGTAAAGCTAGTAATCTCCTAGCTAGAGTTAAGACTCTAAATGGTGAAACTTGCAAGTAAAGAGACTATATCAAAACTATAACATATTAATAATGTGACTATGCATATCTTGTAAATGGTGAATTTCTTATTCAATGAAAGAATTATATGTTTGTCAACAATAGACCTCTTGTTGAAAACATGACTCTTAGTAGACCAAGTATAATGCAAAGTGAATAATGCATTTTCAAGCAGTGAAAAATTCCTTCTATGAAAATAAACCTCTCACTAAGGGATTTTTAGAGTAGTCAATTAACTCTTTCTCTATCTCCAGCATAATCCTGATGATTAACCCTGCAAAACCCTACTCCTTGGCTTCTAGATTTTAGGCTGAAGATGAGCTGAAATAACATGATAAAGAAGTTAATGTTATTATTATCTCTTGGGATCCGAATTACATATCAAAGATAATTAGACTTAAAAAGACAAATAAGTAACAAGAATTAAAAGACTGGCTAGATCCATATGTAGTTTTGTGTTTTAAAGTTCTTAATCAACCTGTATCAAGAAATTAGATCATGCTTCGACTAAACAATAAGTGTTTTGTGCCCTTGTTTCAATTCATTTCGTTTCTATATATGCAATCATAAAGGTTGGAGCATCCCTCCATTTAGATTTAAAGTCTCAACCTGTGATTTTTATAAGGTTAATTGGTTAATATAGTATAGAAAATAGTGGCTACACCCTTATTTGTATATATGTGTTCGATTGTTCTATGTGACATCTATAACTGTGGGTTATATTTATAAGCATTTAAAAACTTATTTTGTATAATCATACTTTATTTTGGATGGGTACTTAAGACTGTCATTTTGTATAATAACATGCGAGAATATATTAATTGTTTAACTATTGCTGGTACATGGATACGAATATGAAGAAATTTTGATTCAACATTGTTGGTACAGAGATACTAATATAAATTATGAATTATGTTATGGATATAGTATCTATAATTTTACATATCAGCATAAATGATGAGATAGAGATAAAATAGTTATTGCACTTGACTATTCAAGGTGAAAATGAATTTATAGACCTATTGGATAAACATAACCAAATATGTTACATGAACTCAAGGATCAGTATCGTAGATAGCAACATATTTGGAATGTGTAGAAATTGTTATATGGGTAACAATTTGCTTTGAACATATTGATACATATGTTATAATTTGTGGACAATTGTTTTACATCGCAGATGATATCGTTACCAAACCGATCGTGTGATGACAAAACTCCAAGAACAATTGAGATGCACTGAGATTCCATGATAGGGTGTTAACTCTGGTCCTACTAGGAGGGGTGGAGGTGTTGCCCACCGTTTATCCTCCAAAGCCTGGAGTCATGGGAGGGTTGTGCAAGTCACGCTCCCCTAGATGTGTGATGATTACTGTCGGATGCCTACTAGTCAAACAGGTCGATGTAATCGATGCTGACACCCCTAAGATCTATGGATGGTTGGATCAGTAAAACTGATGCCATGGCATATTCCTGTAGAGGATGAATAGGATGGGAGCGGAAGAGATTAGGGAGGATAGAGTGTGTTGACCACACTTTGTCAACGACTCCATAACAGTACACACCTATTTTTTCAAATGGGATTCATCATGTTCGACGTGATCGCGCCATTCAAATTCCATCATCAGTAGACAATTTTATGAATGATGTAAACCCATTCTGCATGTTTATGATGTAAATGATCTAAGTAAGACCGTCATGTATGTAACAACCTAGGTAAGCCTAGTATGTTGGTGACGATTTCTATCCTAAGAGGTTTTTTGTCTCACTGATTTACTTGTGTTTTTCGACACAAGTGATCGACAAAGTTTTCCCCTCCAGCCTCACCCCAAAGCTAGGGTGGATTTTGTTATCAGCATACTAAGTGAGTCCTAGTGTTTTCTATCGAGTCCTTGTAAAATTATTTTGGGAATAATCCTAGCTATTTTGCTAGATTATTTTATTACAAGCTACTTGGTCTACTAGATCATGTTTTGAGTCGCAGAATTGGGTACCTATTTGAGGGTCTATAGGAACAAATATTCCCTCTTCATGTGTCTAAATGTATTTATCTTATGTAAAGAGGGTTGGAAAAATAACTAAAATCCCCTCTCAGTCAATTAATTAAAATTTCTAGTCAAATTAATTAAAAAATCTTAAGCCAAAAATTTAATTAATTTTAAGTCCTAAGTGAGTATAAAATTCTTCAAAGGTAAAATTCGTTGGTCCTTAAAAATGAATTTTTAAAGGCTCCAGGCCAAGGGAAAATTGAGAATTTCAAGAAATTTTGGACCCTTGGGCCTAGGTGGTTAAGTCAAAGTCAAAATTTTGAGGTAATTAACTCAAAATTAGTATTTTTGAGTTAATTAAAATGAATTTAAATGATAAATTCGTTTTTTTCTTAATTTTGTAATTTCAACGGTCCAGATTAAAAGATGATCAAATCTTTTCGACGGTCAAGATTGTTTTGACATGGATCAACCGAACTAGCCGTTGGAGATTTTGTCTTATAAATTAGAGGTCTTTGTCAATCTTTAGTCATCCGATCTTTGGATCGTGCACTTGTTCTTGGAAGCTCTTGTGATTCCTTTTGATGAATAAATCATAAAGACTTTGGGGTTACAAACTTTGGTGTTCATTTTCCAGATCTATGTGGTGATTTATCTCTAAACTCTGCTACTTTATTTTGCATTTTTATGGTTGATGGCCTTCATAGATTAATCTGCATACAGGTATCTTGTGCAGTTTTCTGGGTTCATAAAATGACATTTTTGATTTAATGGAAAAACTAATTATCTATTTTTCTGAAAGGTCTCATGTTTATTTTCTTAAATCTCTATCAATCTAAATTTCAGATCTAAGTGTGCAGGGAATTTTTTTTTTAAGGTTTGAGCGTCTGGGGAAGTCTTCAGTTGGACTAGCCGACTCTCAGATTTCGTAAATATGAAAAAACCCATTGTTTTTAAATTCCCAAAGCTATCTTACGGAATTAATGGTTTTTCAGAGTCTTTTAAGACTTGTATCTCACTTTAAAATTTCAAATTTCTAAAAATTGTGCTGAAATAAGTTTAAATCTGGCCATGAGGGCCTTCGATTTGTAGATTAACATTGTAAATTTGTATATTTTCTCTAGGTTGTAAGGGTTTAATAATTTTTTGTGCATATAGTTTTGGGATCTGTTTTGGTTTTGCAGCTTGCAGGGCTTTCTCAGAATTTTTTTAAAGATCTGGCCTCAGAATCACTTTTGTTAGCAGATCTGAATGTTATTTGATTTAAGGAGCATCTAAAATCTGATTTTGACGAAAAGATTTTGATTCTGCTGGACGAATTTTTGATTGTACTGGGTTTTGCTGAGGTTTTCTCTGCATTTGGCACAAGGCATTTCCCTTACAGTCCTCACGCTGCCAAGCCTCTGCGTATTTTCCCTTACAGTCTTCACGCTGCCAAGCCTTTGCGTCTTTTTCTTTGCTGTCCAGCTTCATTTCTCTGTCATCCGTCCAACCCTTCTCATCTGCCGTCCTCCTTACCCTGCGTTCTCCTTTCCTATGCCGTCAAACCATTTACCTCGCTGCCCTCCATCAACCCTCCTCACGCTGCATAACCTTTCAGCTTCATTGATTTCCCTTGCCGTCCTCACGCTACATATGCCTTCCTCCTCTTCTAGCCGTCGACTTCCATTTCTGTGGTCCTTCCTTTTCCCTTTGCGTCGACCCTTCTCCCTTGCCGCCCGAAGTCCTCATCTACCTTGCTACCCGTCCAGCGTTCATCTGTTGTCGAAGCTTCCTTAGCCGCCGCTGCAGACCCACCTCGACGTTGTGCTCCCTTGTCGACCTGCAGACAAACAAATAACGCACACATTATAAAATTCAAACAACATATATGCGTTAAAATTTTTAAGTTCGGATTCCATTTTAGTGTTAGATATATTTTAAATTGTTAGATTTTAAATTTTGGTAAAGGTTAGCGTTAGTTTTTTTTTTTTTTTTTTACTTTTGTTTAGAGGTTTGGTTTTTAGATTTTCATTTAGTTTAGTTTTAGTCAGGTTTTAAGTTTAAAATTTGGTTTTTGTTATTTAACATTTAGTTTTAGATTTAAATTAGTTGTAGACTTTAGATTTTAATTAGTTTAGTTTAGAGTTAGTTTTAATTTTTTTTTTTTTTTAAGATTTTGAAAAAGTCAAAAGCAAAAAATAGGAAATTTCTTTTTAGGATTTTCATTTAAATTTTTGTTAGATTTTAGATTTTAATCCTTAGTCTTAGTTTCATTTGTACATATGTATTTTATTTAAAAAATAATTTAAAAAAATATACAAATTCTAAAACAAATTATTTTATAATCAAATGAATTTTTAAATTTTTATCTAAAGTTTGACTATACAGGAACATTTTAATTTCTGGATTGGAGTAAACTAGAACATCATAAATTCGGAAATATTGCAATGATCTGGCATTTATATTTGATGGTCGTCTTATGATAGCATTGCTATGGATTCAGATTATTTTAATGCATAATTGTGGTGTGTTCTATTGAATATCATTATGATCATTTGTGTTTTCATAGCAGCAGTTATACATCAATTACTTGGTTTTAATTGCATAACGGAATCTTTTAACTCCATAAGGCATTGGTTTTAATATAATTGATCTGTGAAATCTCGTTAATCTCATCAAGTACTTGGTTATTTGACTGTATCTCCTGGGTTGGTTGACTTGCAACCAATTCTTTTCCTTCGTTTTTGTTAGGGTCTACCTCCCTTAGCTTGCAAGGAGACAACTTAGATAGAGAGATTGGAGATCAGGGTGACAGCCCCCGATCTGAGCCGTTGTCGCGATGCCTAGACATTCTGTGCAACAAGCTTGGGAACACTATTAGGGCAAGACATGACTACTAAAATTTGTAAACCAATAAATGATCTAAACATAAATGTTAAAGTGTTCTCACACATTAAACGGAAATTTAATTATGATACACCACCTTTATATGATTATACTAATCACTTAAATAATTAATGATATAAGACATAAAACTTAACTTCGGGACGAAGTTTTCTGAAGGAGTGTATGTAATGACCCAACTCGAGTTATAAGGAACATAGAAATATTAGCATGCATATGATAGCTACATATGCATGTATCATGTGCAATGCACTAGTACATGCACTAATCAATTATGAAAAATCTCAGTGTAGACTAATGAGTGAATTATTGAAGTATTGAGTAAATACCTAACTCACCAGAATATAATGAATGTATTAGTTATATCTACCACTATGATAATAGAAACTAATACTTTGTTCAGAGAAAATTAAAAGCATTGACTTATGCAAATAAATGGTGATATTTTAATAAATCCAAGATATTTATTAAATAATAATATTTTAATAAATCTAAGATATTTTAAAAATCCAAGATATTTATTAACTAATAATATTTTAATAAAACTAAGATATTTTAAAAATTCAAGATATTTATTAAAAGAGGATATTTTAATAAATATCTTAAATGGAGTTTGTGTATAAAAGGAGAAGAGGGAGAAACTTGATGGGCATGGGTAGTGAGGTGGGAAAACTGACCCGGATGTTGTCAGAGGAGTTCTAACTGTGCGAGACATAAGCAGTGAGTTCTATAGAGTCACGGAGTGATCTCGATTGTTATTGGAGTTTTGGGCACGGGGGCCAGAAGACTTGTTTTCTGGATCTGGGGACCGGAGAGGTTGACTTCAGATAGGCTCGGAGGAAAACGACAGTTTGATAATGGAAGTTGGAGCCATGACGGATCAGGACATCTTCAAACACGGTTCCAGGTAAGTATTAAATAGTCAATTGATATATATTCCGCTTCAAAAATCCCACTCTGGATTGTGTAGTATAAATTATGTTAATGATTGTTAATTGTGAAAATTATGGTCTTTACATCTTTCTTCACCAATAACTACATCATCAATTCTATCAATATAGCAATGCTTTGCTCCAGCTAAGAAAAACTGTCATCTGGGTCCTCCTTGCCATTTCTTCATGGGATACCCCACCTTTTGTGGTCCTCAGCTTTTATGTAGCCCTGCTAGCAATTCTTGTCCACTAATTTTTGTATTGGCTACGAGTGTTTACCATGCAAGTGTTCTCCAAGTCTTGAAACCTGCTTTGATACTAGATGATTCCTTAACAATGGACCTGTAAGTTGTCTGTTTCGTTAACATGGATCCTTTGTAGAATTAAATTTTCTTCTTGGTTTTTGAACGGGTGACCTTGTTCAAATTTGGGCTCAAGGATTTTGTTCAAAATCTGGGTGCAATGCCAAATTCACAATGCACTAGTGCTTCATTCAAGTGTGCCAAAACATGCACTCACTAGATTGTTATGTTCAACTAATCAATAGTTGCATGCATCTCATCCTTCTTCCATGTTGTGTACCATAAAAGAGAGATCATTCTCAAGCCTTCAAGCCACAAGCATAGATAGAGGAAAAGATTTAATTCAATTAAAATGCTTCCAGGGATGCAGAGGGACTTTGCAATAAATAAAGCTTTGAAGTCAATCCTATTATCAGACAATGCAAGGTATGATGATTTACGACATGAAGCATTTGATCAATGTCACCTCTTCTCCGAACTATAGCCACTTTGACCTTCAAATAGTTTTTCACATGATCATTTCCTTCTAGAATATTTGCGTGGGGCATAAGGCAGATTCCCCACTTTTGTTCGTAGAACCTGAAACCGAACTATACAGGTGGACCTTCATGATCGGGATGTTTGTATTCCAACTTTCCAATGCTGTGTAATCCTTGATCACTGCTGCTCCACAGAATCTCTATTACAAGCCACTGGATATATTTTTCCTTGGTCATATTTATGTGTCAAAATGAGAGGATAGTGAATGGATAGCTCAACATGTCATAAGGAGACAACAGAGGGTTACAATTACTGGAATTGCAAATTTGTAGAAAATGGTCATTCGACTCCCACAGAACAAGACAATTCCGTTCTTGTCTAAGTCGCTTAAGCACTCTTGAGTGATTTAGTTCTGTACATGGATGGATGAGATTCAATACTAACCAACGCTGGACTAGAGGATTTCTTTCCTGTACCATACCGTTACATAGCATTTAACCAGTGAACCTCTAGCTAATGACTAAAGTTGTAGCTAATTCCATGCACACAGGCACCAACTCGATTCCATTCCAGTGATTCATTTAATAAAACCAAAACAAGAAGATGAAAGAAAACATCAACAGTGTGTTATTCAATCACACATCAAGATACAATATTTATCTTGTAAACTCAACATTTAATGGAGATTTTATTCAGCTCAGGAGATAATTACGGAGGGGTGAGACACACATATGTTGTGTATTGTTACTAACAAAACAAAATTGTACATGAACATGGCTCAGAGACACCTTTTCTCATCATGGACAGATCTTGTAGGTTGCCCTTTTCAAGCTCTTATTTCTGCTACTGTCCTCCCAAGTTCTCCCTGCATCTCCCTCCTTTCTCTTTCACTACAGACTTCTTTGTTTTTTTAATGGGCTGCCTTTTGGAAGGCCAACCATCACAATGGTTCATTTCCACTTCCAAATTTTCCAAAAAAAGATAAAACAATTAAAAAGAAAACACAATTAAATGCTTCTTACAAATTTACCAGAGGTAAAAAAACAAAATTCTTATTACAAAGTTTGGTGAGGATCCAATTCGGATCATGTAATCACCCTCATACTTTTGGATACATGAGTTGGCATGAAATATTCCATGGGCATTGTTCATAGAGAATTTAAGTACACTTTTTAGGCTGCAATATATAGATGTGAGTACTTATTAGCATGTCTTTTGCTATCAATTTGTTCACTCAAAAGACAGCTAAGAATGGTTCTCGAGAATTTGCTTATATATCCTCATTGTAAGTGCTTCTGGGAACTTGTTTACTCTCTTCGCTCTTAATTATCATATGTTCTCTTTCTATCAATGAAGAGGGCATGGTATGGATGGGCATGATTTGTTGAAATTATTAAGCATATGTACAGAGAGAAATCCAATAACCTCCCTAATTAATTATGCCATCTAATATCTTCATTTATTTTGTGCACAGCTTGGAATGTTGCACAGTATTTTACCTATGTTCTTCTACTGTCAGAAAAAGGATAGCTCACAATGAAGAAATACCTGAGATTGTCAAAAACGATTCTCTGCAATGTAAAAGTTTAAACATAATCACTTCTAATAATTTCAAACAATATATGAGAGTGAATCATATCTAATTTGAAATCCCCACAATGACACTCACTTATTGATTCCCATGTGCTGCAAAGCAACTTGTCAAGGACAGGATGTTGACTTATTAAGCTAAGACGTCAGTTTTCCAACTTCTTAAAGTACTGGCAACTTCAATTGCCCATTGAGGTCTGTGTGGCAACTATTAAGCAAAAGTAACAAGATTAGCTAGGTTCTGAATGGAAGTTGGTTCACAGGAACTCAAAGCTAAAATTAGAGTATGACAGCATGCATCTTGTAATAGAAAAATCTGAGTGATTCGGTAACCACAAGAAAGGTCATCTTCCAAACATAAATGGCACCGACCTGCATTTAGCATGTGGAAAGATAACCTTCTTCTATTCCAAAAAATGAAGAGAGAATATGATTGGTAAAGGATCTAATGACAAAATTTCAGTGAGGAAATTTAAGCTGCCATATTATCTAGCACCCGCCTGCCATTAAAAGAGATTTCACTGTTAGTTGAGCTTACAATGGCCAAGATGAACTGGTTCATTCAACTGTAATATTCTTTTACTGTAAAAGCACGTAGCCTAGATCTAAAAAACAGATAAGTTCCAAGTTCCAGCCAAAAAGAAAAACCCTCTGATATAGTACTGTAGTACATAGTTCAGTGTCATGGGAAAAAATGCAGGAAAAGCTTTTACTCTTTTTCCAGTATTTTTTTTCCTTTAAACTCGAAAGAATATCAAGAAGAAAAATAAGGGTAAACAAATGAAAAAAAATTGTGAACATACCGTTTGACAGACCCTTCAGTGCTATTTCAAGCCAATAATGGTACTCCCATTCATCACGATATGTTTGTGGATGCGAAGCTCTGTATTTGAAAGTCAGTGCGTAAATGTTTTCCCACCAATCCTCCACATGGGCACACCCACATTGGTCAGCAAGCCAGTTAACATATTCAGACTGTCACAGTAAGAGCCTTTTTTTAGGACAAGGTACATATCAAGAATGCTTCTCAAAAATAGATTCCAACATTCAAATAAAAAAAGGTAACAAAAATAAAGCTTTCCAGATATTGCACTGGCTCACCTCACTTTATTGCTCTTACATATGATCTCATATCAATATACAGTAAGATAAAATCATAATTCTATAGAGTGGAAATGGAATTCAGAAGTGTATACCAGGCCTGAGTAAGATGCAAAACCCTAATTTTCCAAGTCTTTACAGGCTTGCTTAAATTAAAATAAGCAATTTGAAAAATATTTGCAAATTTGGACAGTTGTTGGACACAGTTTATCTTGATGGATAAAACCCTCAAATACGAGTTCATGTGAAGAAAGTGAAGAAAGGGAAAGTATATGAAGTAATATGGAAACATTGGCTTAGCAAGAAACAATTCTCCAACTCTAGACAGCAGTCAACCTACTCTCTCCAACTCTCTCCAGTAGGGATGGAGATTGTTACTGCAAAATCTAGCACCCCAGTGCAAAGCTTCACTTATCACTCTAGTTTAAGGGAAAAAATGGGATCAGCTACAATTGTCACCCTAATTGATGTTTCCCTGTTTTTCTGTGGATGGATATTATCCCCACAAGGGAGGCTTCCCCAACAGATCTCGGAGATTAAGTATCCTGATAATTCTCAGGGTAAGTACCCTCCAAGAATTCTGCTAAATAAGCCAAGCATAATATTCAATAAAGTAGGGCTTTGGGTGATATGAGGCAGCGAGTTCAAAGAACCTATGGCTAAGTTTGGAGGGTAAGATAAGTCTTAGGTATGCTCCAATAGATTCCAAACACATGCTACCTTAAATTTAAATCTTATTGTTATAAATTAGAATTTGAATAACGACAATTTACAGCATGCAAAATTTATGGCAGCAATAGCAAAACAACACACAATTAATGATAAACAATAAATAATGAAAGGCTATTTAAAGAGTAAATCAAAGATAAGATCACAGAAAATTTTTAATGGCTGAAAATGCAATAAACAACTACAAACCCTAGGCGTCAGCCCTGTTATTGCTCCTTGCCACCTACACCTACCTACAAGTCAGTGGAAAAAGTCTTCAACCCCACAAGGTGTGGCTGGTGGCAAGGATCTCAGAGAAGGGGCTGTCACACTAATCCCAACTCTATCCATTTAAGCTATTTCCTAGGCTAGCTAAGGGGGGTGGTCCCTAAATGGAAGAAAATAAGTTAAAATGATGTGAGGTTCTAGGAAAGTGTTATAGTGAAAATGGATTATTTTAAGGATTTTTGAGCAAATATGATGTGAAAAACTTGAAATAATAATGACAATCATTAACATGATAAAACCACAAACCAGTGCCTTAAACAGAATTTTCTCAACATTTGAAAGATATATATATATATATATATATATGCTCAAAAATTAAAATGTAATGCTCTCTAAAATTGAAAGCAAAGTAACAATGAAATGCAAACAAAAGATTGTTAGTACAAGATATTGCAAGATACAGAAAATGCCTTCGAGATAATCAAATTTAGGAATCAAAACATTGAAACATATCTTGCCAAAACTCCACAATTAGTAATTAGCTTCGAAAATGTGAACAAGGAAATGTTAAATGCCAAAATGTGAAATTAGACTTGAAACATAAAAAGAAAGCACTTGTTAAGAAAATTACAATACTTGCTTTTGGAATAAACTTTGCATATGAAAACTCAAACCATCAACAGACAATTAAAGTAAATGTGATGGATAGTGCTCTTGGTTAATTTTATTAGTTACCTCCACAACAAGATTGAAAATGAACTCTTCAATCCTCAGACCTCACCCTCGCCAAAGATATGGATCCTACAATGAGTCACTAGAGGAATAGAGAGTCCCTAAGATGTCTATTCAACCAACTTATGTTAGAGGTAAAATTTTAGTGAATGTTGATTGTCCCAATTAAATTGCTACATGCAATGTTTCAAAAGAAATAGAAATGAGATTGTGTTCATTGCAATAACAAATTAAACTTGAGAATCAAGAATGTCAATAATCTCATATGTGTTGCACCAATAAATGAAAGTAGGCAAGTTACGTGAAATAGATTTTCTTTATGATACAATTGTTTCAAGTGAGAGATAATGCTCCAATAGTTACCAAAATATGTAGCATAAATGGACCAAATAATGAAACATGTGCCTAAATAACCATGAAACAATTAAAACTTGCCCATAATATAAATCGTTCACATATAAAAAAAAATTGCTCAAGTTTGAAAATTTTGGAACTTATTCATGCTAGATTTTTTTTACACAAGATTTAATGAATGAAATGTGGAGTGAATATGTTGTTAATTTTAAGCATGCATGCGATGGAAGTAAGCATAAAAGAAATTAGAAACAAAGTCAATCCACCCACAAAAGGTCCTTCCCCTTCAACTAAGGAAGGGGGATGCCATGGGAAAATTTCCCAAACTCCCTCAAGCAAAGGAGTTTCTTTTATTAGTGATTACAATGATTAGAAAATATGCCTCTAAGAAGGCTGTCCAATAAATGAAAATATATCTTTACAAAGATAAGAGCTTTGAAAATCTAGAATCCCCCCTTTGAGTAAGACAACGAAAGTAAATGGAAAAACACTCTAAATCAGAGAGTTTGCAAGCCTCAAAGGCCCATGCCCTAGATAACTTGTTGCTACCCTTATAGAGCTCACGGCCTCCTTACAAAATCAGTCTTTGAGTTCGTGGAAGGTCCTGCATGCAAGATTATTATTAGTTTTCCTACACCTCTTCTTCAAACTCTTCGTTGTTCAAAGCTCAAACCTATGGGCTTCCAAAAACAAAATCAATCATTAGCGTAAAAGAAAGCAAAATGAAACAAGATTATATTACAAACTAATGTACAAAACGCTAGCTCAAGTAATGGGAATGAACCCCCATGTTAGTCTCCTGTATTCTACAGTATCACTAGATGACTATGGATTTTCTACAGTCCGCTGAAAATAACATTCCCTAAATATCATTTATTTTCAGAAATCTCACTGTCTTCATTATTCTTCTTTAATCTATTCACTATTTCTCACTTTTCCTATTCAGATCACTCTCTTACTCTGAAATTCCATGTTTTGACCTTAATCCTCATTTTTACCCATTCCCTTATCCAATACCCCACTCCCATTGCTAAAAAAATCCATTTTAACCCTCCCCTTCAATTCATTTCCTTTCTTCCATCAAAACAATGTAAAAAACCCTTTTTTACATTGTTTTAAAACTAAATTTTATTTATTTTATTATTCGAGCCCCACTATTTAAATACAACCCTGTTTTATTTTAAATACCCGACCCCGTTATATTAACCTCCCTACACCCTTTATACGCTTTAAGCCCCTGCTTTAAAGCCCTTACTCCTTGCTCTCATGTGACCCTGGCCCCCCATACATTAAGCACTTTCGCTTTAAAATACCCCGGGCCCTGCATTATACAAACCTCGCCTATAATAAACCCACCACTCCGCATACCCCTGGGCCCCACATCATGTTTTACACCCACGAATGGATTGCCCGACAGTCGTCAGATCTCCACCTCCTGATCCGACAACCCTGATCTCTTATCACAACCACAAATGCACGAGGGTTAAAAACCTTCGAAGCCTGCGATATGGGCGGTTTTACCACCATCCCGTCCTGCCACGCATCGCTCCCTCTGTGGTATCGCATGCCCTCCGCCCAATACCGTTTACCACCTATTCTCCATTTCAAAACCACCAACCCGCCCTCGCGCCATAACCTTAAACCACCGATCAGTTCAAACATGTTGAAGCACTTTGCCATTGCGATAAGCCCCAAATCTCTGCTACAAGCCCTCGATCCTCTGTGTTAAACCCCTGTAACACATCCAAAAGACCCGAAGGTAATAGTCCAAACGCAAAGACCGAAAAAGCCTCTTAATAGCTGGACTTTGTCCATAGTTTTTCCATTGCCTC
Source organism: Pinus albicaulis (assembly GCA_034641835.2). Classification (NCBI taxonomy): domain Eukaryota; kingdom Viridiplantae; phylum Streptophyta; class Pinopsida; order Pinales; family Pinaceae; genus Pinus; species Pinus albicaulis. The sequence goes on from CM076584.1 coordinate 1,563,160,337, forward strand.
CAAGTCATATCATTTCCCCGCAGAAGTCCACAGCGCAGGTTTTGAATTAACCAATTGTTTTTAATTTTGCAGGTGATCGATGAAGGGAAATGATCAAAATTGCATTTCTAAGTCCGAAAAATGTTTATACAGGTCCTCTAGGTGACGATCCAGAATGTCTTGTTTCATTAATAGGATTAGGAGCGCAAGAATCATTAGAACGAAGCGATGGATCACGATCAAATAAAGATCATAGGATTAAGACAGAGGCAACAAGTTTTCATTAAAGGACAGGGTAAGGAAGAAAGGAGAGTTTCATAGTGACTGTACAAGACAAGTAAAAACACAGTTAAAGGACACAGTCAAAGGGTTCATTGTGACAGTGAAAGGTAAAAGAGATTAAAGGTTTAATCAAAGGTTGAAGATGGAAAACATGGTTAGGAGGCAAGGTTAAAACAAAAATCAGATAAGAGATGGTTAAGGGAGAAATTGCAAAGATTTGAAGGCAGATCAAACAGTGAGATGAAGAAAGAAAGACAACAAAGACAGTAAAGAATTAAAAGATCAAAGATAAAAGCAGACTAAAAGAATTAAATAGAGAAAGCAGAGTTAAGGAAGAGACAAATCAAAAGTACATCAGCAAAGGAAGACAAATTCGAATGACAAAAGACAAATCACCATTTACTTCTTCACAATCAGATTGGCCACCTACAGCCAAATTTTGGTTTAATCATCTACCACTGTTAATGAGGCAGTCAGAGATATTTTAAGCAGCTCATAAGTTATTGTGAAAGTTAATGAAAAGCCAAAAAGTCAAAAATATCTTAAAGTTAGCTCAGCAGTTAAGTTAAAAGTTATTATTATAGCAAGTTAGTCAGTGATATTTTGCCTTGGGCCTTGCATGGTCTCAAAGGTCAAGATTACATTTACTTTGTAATAACTACAGTCTGAAACCCTATATTAGGATCACCTCCTCATATGCAGATAAATACTGCATGTATTGTTCATTATTATTGTTGGTTGGTTGGTTAGATGGTTGCTGAGTTGATTCCTAGGCTGGATTTTGACCAGACTCTGAGTTGCAGAGATTGTTGCACTGGAGTATTGTAATTGTTTTTGACATCAGTAATACAAGCATGTTCACAGGATTCTTGAGCTATGTTAATGGTGATGTTATCCCTCTTTGTCATCGTTTCTCCTTTGTTTACCATATTGTTCATCAATTTCTCTGATAATGGAACAGAAATTTTAGATTGAGATATGTTGTTTGGGCAACTTAATTCTGTCTGTTTTCTTTTGCAAGGTCTAATTAGAGAATTCAGGGGTGTCCTGCTCTCTAGTTCCACCTAGCTTGTTGCCTTGAAGTTTACTTAGTAGAGTTTAGCTAAAGAATTCAAGGTACGCCTTGCTCTTTAGCTTTTCTCAAACTGTTATTTTAAAGGCCTTCTTTGAAGTTTTATTAAAGAATTCAGGGGTGTCCTGCTCTTTAATTTCATTGAACTGTTATCTTGAGTGTTTTCTTTGTCTGAAAGTAATAGCTAAAGAATTCAGGGGTGTCTTGCTCTTTAGGATTGTTGGATTGTTGTCTTAAAGGTTTTTTTAGTAGAGTTTTAGCTAAAGAATTCAGGGGTGTCCTGCTCTTTAGTTTCTCTTGAAACTGTTACCTTAAAAGGCTTTTCTTGTTGAAGTATAGTTAAAGGATTCTTAATTGCCCTTCAGTTTTACTAAATTCGCAACTTACTGTCATTTCATATTTCATCTAAACTAAAAAGATCCACTTGATATAGTTAGCTTGCCCTATGAAAGCCCTTGAAGAGTTGATGTACAATTAAAACCTTTTATGACTCCATAGCCCAATGGATTAATGCTTCTCACTGTCTATCTATTCAATTGAAACAATCAATCAAGTAATTAAAGAATCAATCAAACAAAACAAACAGTTCCAGAACTTCATAACTAGCCTAAAATCAGAAAACATAAGCATAAAGGTTAATCAATTAAACACAAACATAGAGAGAGCCCTCTCTGAGCCCAGGAAGGCTAGGTCCTTGGACTCCAAAGTGGTTTGATGTAGTTCCTTGCAGATTTATTTTTGCCAATCTTGCAAATCACGGGGCTCCAACACCCCATACTTGCCCAACTTAGAAATTGCTCTTGAAATAGCTTGTATAACTTTGAAAGCTCTACAAAGAAGTATTTTTTAATTTTAAATGAAGTAGATGATCAAGTAGCTAGAGAACGAGAAAACTCCCTCTTGGTCTTCTTTTGATGAAAGACTTAGGATTGAAAATAGTTGAGTCTTGGATAGCTTTGAATCTAGGAGTGAGTTGGTCTATGTGAGACTTCTCCCGTGCTTAGATGGATTTCTTACACACAATACAAATAGATCTTCCCTACACACTTGAACAAATATTAGTTTGCAAAAGGATTAGAGCATCATAATGAATAAGATAAACCAAACATTTCTCCGAAAATGACTCGGCAAGCTTATTTCTAGAATACTACTCTAAATCAACGATACATGCAAGATAGCTTGCATGTATCGATCCAAGCTAGATGGAAAATATAAATTAATATTGATCAAACATGTAAATGAATTCAAACACAATAGCAATATTATGGAAAGAAATAACCTCATAATGCCAAGAGAACATCCACAAAATAGCCCCAAAGTCTTGATTATATTAACAAATATGCAAATACAAAATGGTAGATTTTCCTCAAGCCCAATAACTCATAACCTAAGTCACATGACACGAGGACACGAGACACGGAGGACACGTAAATACGAGTATTCGACACGAGACACCGTGACCTCGAAAACAGGACACGAAGGACACGTTTTATTTATATTTAAAATATATATATATATATATACACACACACAATTATACTTTCTTGAAATTTTAATTTTGAAATTCAAAATTCCCTCTCATTAGTAAATTACAATTATACAACTTACAAGTTACAACTTACAACTTACAACTTCAAGGCTACAAGCACATAAGAAATACTAAATACTAAATAGTCATTAAAACCATGGTCATTAGTCAATAAGTCAATGACTCGTGACTCATGAGTCATTAAAATGGAACTTCATCAAGGATTTGGATCACTGCTTCTGTTGAAGCTAGGAGAGATTGCATAAGTATCCAACATAGATGTGAAAGTGTCTCATGAAGCTAATGCAGCAAGGTAAAGAAATGATCCTCTTGCTAGGGACAAGCAATATTGCTAGCAATCATACACCATGTTTTCTATAGAGCACCTCAGCTTAGACTTTAGAGTTAGCATAGCATTTAGACATGTAAAGAGGGCAAAGCCTTGTTCATTTTGATATAATTGATAAACCCATACATGAATTCTAAATGGGATCCCAGTGAAATAATTTTGACTCAGGGCTGCTATGTGTACTAGTTGGTTTGTTTATTCTTTTGTTCCATTCTCTTGTTTTGGCCATAATCTTGTAAACTGTGTTTGAAAGCATGGTAAGTGTAATTGTGTAAGGATTATGTGGCATAACAATGACAGAGTAGGTGTTTTCTATGAAAGTTATGTGATTTCATGAACTTTTACCTCTTGACTTCTGACTGACAAGTTTTACTTATCCTCCCTTGAACAACAGTTAGGACTTGTAACAGATCCTCCTCAGCCCACGAAGTAGAAGAACTAGCTATACTTCCCACACAAGTCCATTGTCAACATGATGAAGAGATAATCATTCTCGATTAAATAGGTAGTAAGGATAGTGTTGAAGTCTGAAAGCAAATTTCAATGTCTTAGGATCCATTTTTATTAGAAGTTGTCCCTTTAAAAAACTATTCCAGAGAAAATATAGATAAAATAATTTTATTAACATCCATAAATGAGCAAAATGGTAGGTCAATGGGAACCAGATGTATAATTAATAGTAAAAAATTGTAAGAGTGCCTGAGCAACTCCTAAAAGCTAAACGCTAAAAGTAAGGCATAAGCTAAAATAAGTTAACACTTAAACTGCAGAATGAGAGAATTACCAAAATAAAAGGTAGGCTCAAATATACATAGTAATGGTTTTATGGGTGCCCTAAATAGAATTATAGAACCCAAAAGTAGCAGGTAGTGTTTAGCAAAAAACCCAATGATAATGGTGTGTAATGGATTGGGAGTCGGGACTGTGGAATAGAGTCCAAAATAATGCTATAGCCTATCAATGATGTTGACCATTTCTGGCAGTATAGCAAGAGACTGTAAATGAGATTAGTCATGTTGCACTGAGGGATCAAGGCATGCCATCAAACTGTACATGGGATGTCCTAAAACGGAGGACACGAATGCTAAAACGGAGGACACGAGTATTCTATTTAAGGACACGAATGCTAAAACGGAGGACACGTATTCGGTTTCGAAGGACACGAAAAAAAACGTATTGGACACGTTTTAGGTCGTATTTCGTGTCCAACACGTAAAATACGGGACACGGGACCCTGGAGGACGTGTCCTGTGACTTAGCTCATAACATGATAAAATACAATAGCCCGTGGCTTTGTTATATAAAGAGTTGGGAGCAATTCCCAAGGACAAATGCATGTCAATACTGAACTTGGAGCAAATCCCAAGGAAAGATAAGCCAAGTTTGATGTGGAGAAGACTGAGCACCCAAAGAAAAATCGAATTTCTTTTCTACACACCAAGGGAAATTGAATTCCCCATATGATCCAGTGAACTCATCCATAAGCCAAACGAAGTCCAATGCTACACCAAGTCCACCACTGCAAACTTGAGCCAACTAAAACTGAACCTGTAGATGACCCCAATGAGCTTCTGCGTAGGTCCTTGAGATCTCTGTGTTTCCTTTGAGTGACTGTGCAGTTTAAGCTCAAGGAATAGCGTAAATCCTCTGAGTGAAGTGTTGAGTGTTGTTGCACTCCAGATAGCTCGTGGGAAGAGGTCCCCACTCAGTCTTCAGTTAACTAATCCTGTAGAATATTCCTTTTATGCTCAACTGCCTTTAATAAATTCGATTTTCCTTGTGTATCTGTCGCTTTATCTTTGGTAAATTCGATTTTGAATAAATAAATGATGAATTAATGATGCAGTGTGCTCAGTCATCCCCCACATGTCCGTTGACACAACTTTGACTTAGAATAATTTCCAAGTCATTTCCACGTCATTTTGTCACATGGAATAATTTATTTCTCTCTATTTTATTTAATTCTATTTTAATAAATGCCACAATTTCCACTAAACTTAGGAAATGTGGGTTTTAAGAGTCCAAAACTCATTAGTAACCCCTCAAAGTGTGTCATAGTAGAAAGTTGAGGGTGAGAGGTGTAATTTTGATTACTCATACTCCATATAACTTATCTAGACAACACTTTTTACAATCCAATTACAATTTTTATTGCAATTTTCGATTTGCGGGAAATCTAAAAAATTAAAAAATCACTACCTAGACCTAACCAATTTCCACGAAATTGTTTTCTGTGTGATCTAGTATGGTAATATACATTGACTCTAGACACTAGGATTCATCCAAGGCCTCACCATCAAGTTGTACTCCAGCTTTGGGGTAAAATTGGAAGAAAAAACTCAATTGATTATTAAGTCCTGGTAGGGAGATGATAATTAACCGAGTAAAAAAAACTCCCAGAGTAATACTCAATTGTTGGCAAGGTCCCAAGCTACCTAGCCCTGTTACAGACTCAATACTGACTCAAATTCATCATTACTAACATCACTTATTACAATTCTTCGTCGGCCGTGGAATCTGGGTATAAGAGAAAGATGATGAAAAATAGAAGTAGAGTTCAAAAACTCTTTTGAACTGATGATATCTAATGTACAAATGTCTTTTGGTTCATCCTTGGCCATGGAGTCTTCTCATTATCATCAGGTGCCACTCTAGTGTGTTGATATTTTGGGGTAGCATTGAGTGTGCTCTAGCTTCGAAATTTTGTGAAGGGGATGGAACACACGAGATCTCCAAGACCCAGAAAGCGTTTGGAGAAATTTCACCTGGTGTAAAAGTTATTCAAATAATTACATTTTTTAATGGGGACCCAAAGTCTAACTTAGGGAAATTAAAAATTAAAGTGAATTAATTTACACATGTGATAAAATGTTCTAGTGACATCGATCAAGCATTCTTTTAATCTGAGTCGTCGATTTCAGATTACATCACGACCATTGATGCATCAACGAGAAAAGTATAAAGGAAAGGCTAGGGTTAGTTGGAAAACACACACAGCGGAAGCACTGAAGCTAAGTCGAATTTTTGGGGTGGGGTTTGTTGAGGAATTCGAACTGAGTTTGCAGTGCAGTGAGGGGCAGAGATTGACAAGGGATGATCTAATCCAAGGCCGAGAATACAACAACAAAAAGGCGACATCGTACCAAGGCAGCACAGAGGCCAGCAGGAGGGACGCAGCCTAGCCAAGCTGATGCAGAGGGCGCACAGAGGGTGATGCAGATCCTTCTGGTGACGTAGAGGCAGCGCAAAGGCCTTCAGAGTGACGCAAGGGCAGCCTGCGCTGCACAGAGGCTACGCTGGGCTAGAGGGCTGACGCAGAGGCTGGAGGAGTTGAACTGAGGGTTGCAGTGGACCAGAAAGGGCTCGTTATCTATAAATCCTGATTGAGGGTGTGACTCAACCATGTTTTCTGTCTCCGAGTGATAAGGTACATTTGTCGTATATTTTCTCTATAGGACAAACCGTTTCTGGTGCCCAGAATGTTGTATTCAGATTTTGCATAATAGTAAAACCCTATAGAGCAGCTATAGTGGTTTTCCCACATTGGGTTTTTCTGGGGACATTTGTCTGAAAAATCTGTGTCATTTTGTCATATGTGCATGATGTTCAGTAAATGATTTGTAGTTGTGTAGGCTGCTATTTGTGTTTACTTCAAAGTTTTTTCTGAATATTAAGTTAAAATAACTTGTGTAATAAATCAAGTAGGAGAATTAAATCAATAGTTAGTAGTAGGGTTCCTGTACTAAGGATTCATAATTTTTCACATGTTATCAGAGCATTGCAGATCAAGTTGAACAATCAGTAAAGCGGCTGAAGATATTGGCTACAGGAAGGGCAGCAGAAACAACACTACTCCGGAAGAAGGCAACGCAACACCAGAGGGATAGTAGGCCCTGCAAGGGTGACGCAGAGTCAGTCTGCTCACGCAGCTCCAGAGAGGTGACGCAGAGCCAATTTGCTCACGCAGCACCAGCAGAGGGACGTTAAGCCAATCTGCTGATGCAGAGGCTGACATAGCACCAAGAGGGTGACACAGTCTGAGTTGGTGAGTAGTTGTGCAATTTGCCAAGGCCGGAAGTGCAGTTTCTGATCTTCAGAAGTTGCTGGTGTGGCATAGGTTCTGTCGATGCAGAACAATGCCTAACAGGGGTGACAAAAAAGCGGGAGGAGAACAGTCGCTCAACAGATTTGTGCCAAACAAATCTGAGGTTCGATCAGGAGGGTGATTGTAGAGAACTGATTCCAGAGTTTTTTGGTGGAGGATTTCCGGGAGGGAAATCAATTGTCAAAGGGAGCAGCTACTCTAGAGGGTTTTTATCACCAAGAAACCCAGATCCAACCTTTTGTTGATTACAACAATAGTAGAAGGGAGAGGAGTACTTGCTTCGACAAATTTGAGCTAGATGGCCTCGTATGGACTGCGTGATCAGGATAGGTTGGATGGTGTGTCCAACTTTGCGATCTGAAAAGCAAGAATCTTGATAGTCCTGGAAGAGTATAGAATCAGAGACCACGCAGAAAATGTCTTAGTTGTGCTGATCGATGTGGACGCTCTGAAGAAGTTAAACCAGAATCAGGCACGAACAAAGCGCTTGATCATGGATGGGGTGAAGGATCATGTGGTCCCACACATTGCCGAGAAGAAGACAACAAATAAGGTGTTGACAACTTTGACCACGTTGTATCAAGGCAGCTCCGTCCAATGTAAGATGCTTCTGGAGAACCAAATGAGGATGTTCCAGATGCATAAAGGGGAAGAGATCGATCCATTCCTCTCCAGATTGCAGACTATCAGAGATTAGTTGATTGCCATGGGGGAAACTCTAGATGAAGGGCTCTTAGTGAGGATAGCCCTAAATGATGTCATTGATGAATGGGAAACCTTTGTCCAAAGCATTTTGGGCAGAGCACAACTCCCTAATTGGAGTGACATGTGGGCTATCCTTCGAAAGGAGGAGATCCTGTGGATGATCAAGTGGGAATTCAACAACGAAAGTAACAAAGTGAAGAAGGAGGAGGAGGAGGACGCAACCCTTGCATCGAAGGAACAACGACAACAAGGGAAGAAGAAGAGGGACCTATCTAAGGTCCAATGCTTTAGATGTGGTGAACTTGGACACTTCACCAGAACTTGTCCCAAGAGGAAGGACAAGGAATCTTCTGATTCCAAGGCAGTAGCAACTAGAGGGGACAGTGGTAGTGAGGATGACATGGCAATGAGTGCTCATGTGCCTTGAGAGAAGAGGTGGCGCGATATTGATCTATAGAGAAGCTACAAATGGTAGGCAGGATCCTTGAGGTGCCCAGAGTCTTGGATCACATACGAGCTACAGGAGCCTTAAGATAGTAGCAGGATGACTGAAGCAGTGGGTGCAAAAGATCATAGTGAAGCAGAGGCAAAGCTGGACGTCGTAGAGTGGAGCAGCGCAGTGCAGTGGCAACAGTAGCACAGAGCCTGATGGGACTTCAGTAGCGCAGAGGGGCAGTGCTTATGCACTGCAAAGCAGTAGCAACGCAATGGCTTTAGAGGGACAGTGCATCACAGCAGCCGAAGGAGCTTCAGTGATGAGATCCAGCCCGACTGACTTGTTTGTCATTGTTTGGGTAGTGGTCCTTCAGTTGCTTACCTCTCAACAACTGAGTTGCTGTGCAGCATAATGCAGCAATTTGAGAGGGAGCTGCAGTACAGATGTGGCAGTGTCAAGGCAATGACATGGGCAATAGTAAAGAAAGCAACAACACAGTGGATGAAGGGCAGCAGGCCAAGTATCAGCGCAGAGACCGATGCCAGAGATCAGGGCAATGCTTCAGTGTGGAAGTATTGCTAGAGCACACTCCTCACCAAGAGGGAGTGTTGAGATTTTGGGGTAGCATTGAGTGTGCTCTAGCTTCGAAATTTCGTGGAGGGGCTGGAACACACGAGATCTCCAAGACCCAGAAAGCATTTGGAGAAATTTCATCTAGTGTAAAAGTTATTCAAATAATTAAATTTTTTAATGGGGATCCTAAGTCTAACTTAGGGAAATTAAAATTAAAGTGAATTAATTTACACATGTGATGAAATGTTCTAAGTGATGTGGATCAAACATTCTTTTAATCTGAGTTGTCGATTAGAGATTAGATCACAGTCGTTGATGTGTCAACGAAAAACGTATAAAGGAAGGGCTTGGGGTCAGTTGGAAAACACACATAGTGGATGCACTGAATCTAAGTCGAATTTCTAGGATGGGGTTTGTTGAGGAATTCAAAGTGAGTTTGCGGTGCAGTGAGGGGCAGAGATCGGCAAGGGATGATATGATCCAAGGCCGAGAATACAATAGCAGAGAGGCAACATCGTACCAGGGCAGCACAAAGGCCAACAGGAGGGACGCAACCCAGCCAAGTTGACGCAGAGGGTGGCACAGACCCTTCTGGGTGATGCATAGGCCTTCAAAGTGACGTAGGGGCAGCCTGCACTGCATAGAGTCTGCGCTGGGCTAGAGCGCTGACACAGAGGCTGGAGGAACTGTGCTGAGGTTTCCAATGGGATAGAAAGGGCTCATTATCTGTAAATCCCGATTGAGGGTGTGGTTCAACCATATTTTCTGTCTCTGAGTGATAAGGTACAACTGCCGTGTATTTTCTCTATAGAGAAAACCGTTTCTGGTGCCCAGAATGTTGTTTTCAGATTCTGCATAATAATAAAACCCTCAAGAGTTGTTGCACCGGTTTTCCCTCATTGGATTTTTCTAGGGACATTTGTCCAAAAAATCCGTGTCATTTTGTCATATGTGTGTGATGTTCAGTAAATGATCTGTATTTGTGTAGGCTGCTATTTGTGCTTACTTCGAAGTTTTTTTTTTCTGAATATTCAGTTAAAATAACTTGTGTAATAAATTAAGTAGGATAAGTAAATCAATAGTTAGCAGTAGGGTTTTTGTATTGAGGATTCATAAATTTTCACACAGTGGTCAACAAGCCCTTAAAAGGTGGCTGAAAAATGCATAAAATGATGATTTTTCTTTTTAAATTTAAAATATGCAAAACCTAACCCTAGGACTATGATGTTGAAGGTATTTTATGCTACAAATTGTGCCATAACTTAGCTTTACTTCACCATTAAAAATAAAAATAAAAATTATTTTGAAATATTGAAACACAAAGAATAATGCCTTTATCAATCTCAGGTATATGGAGTCAAAAAGGGGAAGATCAAAGGTGGAAGACCTTGATTGGTAAGAGCGAGACAAACCTCTCAATCTAACCTCAACAACTTTCAATTAATTGGATGTTTAAAGTCAAGGAATGCTATTCTAAGTTTCCTTGATGGATATTTGCTGACATATCTTGCAAAGCAAATTTAGAGCCACAAAATATTCAGCATATCATGAAAGCTTCATACAAACCCTAATTATACAACATTTGCAAAATGGAAGAAGAAACGATAAGATATCACAATTCACCATAGCATCACTTCATCAATCCAACATAAGATAAGATAAGATAATTTTATTAATGTCTAAAGAATGACCTTAAATAGGTCAATGGGACAAAAGGATACAACTAGTACGAGTACAATGTCGAGGTGCAAACACAACTCCTAGAAAATGCCAAAGCTAAATCTAGGATAAAATGAAGTAAAGAAGGATACAATAATAGAACAACCTCATAAAAATGTATATAATCAGATCATGTAGAAGGCTAAAGTGCATAAGTCCAACGCTGAAAGTCAATGATGTCAAGAGTGCCAGAGTGTGATAGTTGATGACAAGGGGGGCGATAATAGGACTGACTCGTTATTGGGGTCCTAAGGATTCAAAAGGTGCATGATGTTGGGAGGGATGTAGGAGCGAAGGATACTCCTAACATCCGAGACCAAAGGAAACAAGTTCTGGATAAGCCCCTGGCTACTCCACTGGTGCTAGGGAGGAACACGTCAGGTGGGGGGGGTTGTTTGGGAACCTTCTGGTACTAAACCCTCTGACACTTTAGGTGTGAGTGAACTGACGTGCTATTCGACACCTCCACAATGGTCTCAAGGATACTGATTGGTCTCCCAAAGGGGGCGACTAAAGGGAGACCCAAGGTCTCACTACTCTACTATTTGAAATACCTTGGAGCTCAACTCATCACTTATTGTTCCAATAAGTTGGATCAAGCTAAAAGTCTGATGTGATTGTATGAATCATCCCCAAGTGAGGCAGGGCATGTAGGATTTGAGATTTGTGTCTAAATATCTCCTTGATGAAGATGGATAGGCATCTCTGGTCAGGATACTAGAGGAAGTTATAGAGGCATCTTCCAGACTCCCTATATAGGTAATGATATAGTCCTATGATCTCATAGTATATGTGGCATCGAAAAATGAGGTGCATCTCAGCCTCCGGCTCCTGTAGGTGGCACAACTGGCAGACCCTATCAGATTGTGGCATATGGTGATCTATCTCCACCTGAAGTGGATAGGACCCAACATGAAGCTACCCCAGAGGGATCTTGAGTGAGTGCATCCAATGCCTGCAAGTATAAGGGGGTGTAGACAATGAGGCCATCCTACAGCTCCAAAAAATGCTCTAGGTATAAGGGCATATTTAAGCCAAGGCTCACCAAGGGGGATGTCCAAGTGGCATGAATGTATAATCTGTAGATATCCTCTCTGATGGCCTGATTCAACGTCTGTCGAGTCGGTAAGAGATGAGCTAGTCCATTAATGAAGAAACTAAATGGAGGAAGAAGCTATGGGAAGATGGTCATCAATTGTAGGAGCTGAGATGCCTCTGTGAACCATCCATGAGCACGACATGAGGGGGTAGACAAAGTGATGGCCTTCGAAGAACAAAGTGTAAGATATGGGTACCTCTCTCTCTCTCGTTGGTAGAATCTCTGTGAGCCTTGACTAGATGGAGGAAAGAGACCAAGCAGAAAAGGACCTCAAGGTGAAATGGGTGGACTTTGAATTTGTTGCTAGATTTTTGGTAGCATCGAACATGTGTTCTAGTCTTGATTTGTGTGTGAGAGGCTAAGGAACACGATATCTCCAAAACCCTGAAAAGGTTTCAGGAGAAAACATTTAGAGATCATTCAATTAAATTAATTGATCAAGAATTAAAAATGCCTTAGTCTAACTTACGAAAATTGATAAATTAATGGGAATTAAGTGAGGAGATCAACTTATGCTCTAAGACTTCCAAAAAGTGACTTGGATCAATTCTAAGATGATCTTAGTCATTGATCACGATTAGATCTTGGTCGTTGATGCTCCAACGAGAGATTATAAGAGCAAGTCGATGGTATGGAGAAATATGTTGAGATTTTGGGCAGCATCGGATGTGCTCTAGCTCTGAAACTTTGTGGAGGGGATAGAACACATGAGATCTCCAAGACCCATAAATATTTTCCACCTAGAACCTAAGTTATTCAAAATATTAATTATTTTAATGGAGACCCTAACTCTAACTTATGGAAATTAAATAATTGAAGTGAATTAATTTAGACATGTGGGTGAGAATGTTCTAAATGACATGGATCAAATACTTTCTAATCTTAGTCGTCGATTAGAGAATAGATCACGACAGTTGATTTTTCAACGAGAAAAGTATTAAAGGAAGGCTTGGGGTCAGCTAGAGAACACACACAGAGTAGCATCACTTGAGCTAAGTTGAAAATTTGGGGCGCGGTTTGCTGAGAATTTCAGAGTGAGCTTGCAGTGCAGTGAGGGCAGTTCAGCAACGAGATTTCGGATCCAAGGCTGAGAATACATTTGCAGAGAGGCAAATCTACCTAGGAGAGATAGTGGAGCCCTTGAGAGGGTGACGCAGGCCCAGAGGGGTGACACAGTCCAGGAGAAGGTGACGCAAAGCCAGAGGCTGCAATGCTGGGATTTCTGTGGGCATATCGGGCTCAGTTTTAGTAGATCGAAGAAGGGTGACGCAACCACTAGGAAGGGTGATGTAGTGTCAACGCAAAGCTTGCTGGGGATTGCGTAGGCACCTGTGGGGTTCGTCATTCTGATGCTGGATCATCCATAATATCTGTCTCCAGATAGAGGTATTTCTACCAAGGAAATTCTCTATTGGGTGAGCCGTTTATGGCACCCTAGTTTGTATTCAAAAATCTACATAATAATAAAAACCCTCAAGAGCTACTGCATCGGTCTTCCCGCATTGGGTTTTTCCAGGGACATAGTCCAAAAAAAATTGTCCTTTGTCATGTGTTGGTTATGCTTTAGTAAATTATTTGTATGTATGTGTAGGCCGCAGTTGTATTTAATTTGATGTTTCCGCTGAGTAATTCAAAAAAATAATTTGTTCATTTAACAGAACAAATAGGAGAAGTAAATCAGAAAACTACAGTAGGGTTTCTATAACTTGGGTTCATAAATTTTCACATGGTATAATGGCTATTGCAGATCAAGCTGAAGATTTTTTGTTGCAGGAGGGCAGCTGAAGCTCATAGATCCAGAAAAAGGCAGTGCAGCACCAGAGGGGCAATGCAGACCTAGCAGAGGTGACGCAGAGCCTGTCTGCTCACGCAGAGCTAATGCAGGCCCAGAAGGGTGACACAGATCCTGTCAAGCTCATGTTGAGCTGACGCAGATCCAAGAGGGTGATGCAGTCCAAGAGGGAGTGACGTTGTGCCAGTTGCCGTGGCTGAAAGTGCAGTTTTCTGATCTTTGAAGTTGCTGGTGGAGCATTGTTTTCGCCAGTGTAGAACAATGCCTAGCAGGGTTGACAAAGTAAGGGGGAACAATTCCAAAGCAGATTTTCTAGCCAATAAATCTGAGATTCGATCGGGGAAGTGATTGTAGAGGGCTAATTCGACAGATTTGGTGGAGGATTTCCGGGAGAGAAATCACTAGTCAAAGGGAGCATAGTCTCTAGAGGGTTTCTATCGCCAAGAAACCCAAATCCAATCTCTTACTGAGAGTATCAGAAGTAGAAAGGAGAAGAGCCTTTTTTTTGCTTCGACATTTTTGAGTCGAGATGGCCTCACACGGATTGAGAGATTAGGACCGGTTGGACGGTGTGTCTAAATTTGTTATCTGGAAAGCTAGGATCTTGTCAATCCTTGATGAGTATCGTATCAGAAAACACGCCGAGAAGGTTGTGGCCGTTTCGGTCGATGCTGATCCTCTAAAGAAGTATGAGGAAAATCAGGCGCGGGCTAAGCGCTTGATCATGGATGGGGTAAAGGATCACGTGGTCCCACATATTGCTGAGAAGAAACAACAAATGAAATGTGGCAGGCTCTGGAAACGCTGTAGCAAGGTAGCTCCATCCAGAGGAAAATGCTTCTGGAGAATCAAATGTGACTATTTGTGATGCACAAGGGAGAGGAGATCGATCCCTTCCTCTTCAGATTGAAGACTATTCGAGATCAACGAGTTGCAATGGGGGAAACTCCTGATGACGGTTTCATCGTGAGGACTGCCCTGAATGCAGTCACCGATGATTAGGAGACCTTTGTCCAAAGTAACTTGGGCAGAGCACAACTTCCAAACTGGGAGGACATGTGGGCAATCCTTCATCAGGATGAAATCAAGAGAATAACCAAGAGGGGCAGCAATAACAGAGCAGCCAAGATAAAGAAAGAGGAAGAGGAAGATGCAACTCTCGCATCGAAGGGACAGAGGTAGCAGCAAAGGAAGAAGAAGGACCTCTCAAAGGTCCGGTGCTTCAGATGTGGCGAAATGGGACACTTTGCCAATACTTGTCCTCAAAAGAAGGGTAAGAAAGATTCTGATTCCAAGGTTGCGGTAGCCAAAGGGGATAGTGGCAGTGATGACGATGTTGTCATGTACTTCGAGAGAAAAGGTGGGGTGACATAGATATGTAGATTGAGCTACAGATGGTGGAGGGGCAGGATCCTTAAGGTGCCCAAACTCTTGGATCACATACGAGCTACGAGAGCCCTTAAACACAGTAGCAGGATGACTAGAGTTAGTTGGTACAGAGGATCGTGGAGGTACTATGGCAGTGTTGGGACGCTGAAGACTAGAGCAGCGCAGAGGAGAGGCAGCAGTAGCGTGGAAGCAGCAGCATAGGGGTTGATGGGATTTCAGGAGCGCAAAGGCAGTGCTTACGCAGTGCAAAGCAGCAGACATCGTAGAGCTTCAGAGGGTCAGCGCATAGCAGCAACAGAGGGTGCTTCAATATCGAGATGCAACCAAACTGACTTGTCTGTCAGTATTTTGAGTGATGTCCTTCAGTTGCCTACTTCTCAACAACTAAGTTGCAGTGCAACAAATAGCAGTGGCAGTGCTATGTGCAGCATGATGCAGAATTTTAGAGGGAGCTGCAGTACAAATGAGGCAGTGGCAGTGGCAGTGACATGGGCAACAGTGCAAAGAGAAACAATGCAGTGGATGAGCGTGTTGACCGCACTTTGTCAACTACCCCATAGCAGTACACCCCCATTTTTTCAAATGGGATTCTTCATGTTCGACGTGGTTGCGCCATTCATATTCCATCATTAGTCGACAGTTTTGCAAATGATGTAAACCCATTCTGCATGTTATGATGTAAATGATCTAAGTAAGACCGTCAATATATGTAACAACCTAGGTAAGCCTAGTATGTTGTTGATGATCTCTATCCTAAGAGGTTTTTTGTCTCACTGATTCACGAAATTGATCGGCAGAGTTTTTCCCTCCAAACCTCACCCCAAAGCTAGGGTGGATTTTATCACGCATACTAAGTGAGTCCTAGTTTTCTATCAGTCCTTGTAAAAGTAGTTTCAACTACTTGGTCTACTAGATCATGTTTTGAGTCGCAGAATTGGGTAGTTTTTTTAGGGTCTATACGAATGGATATTCCCCCTTTATGTGTCTAAATGTATTTATCTTATGTAAAGAGGGTTGGAAAAAATAATTAAATCCCCTCTCAGTCAATTAATTAAATTTTCTGGCTAAATTAATTAAAAATCTTAAGCCAGAAATTTAATTAATTTTAAGTCCTAGGTGAGTTAAAATTTTTGGAAGGCAAAATTTGTGGGTCCTTGAAAATGATTTCGATGTACTCTGCCAAGGAATATTGAGAATTTTAAGAAATATTGGACCTTGGGCCTTTGTGGTTAAGTTTATTGTACTTTATATAATTAACTAAAAATAATATTTTTGAGTTATTAATAAAAATTAATTAAATGATAAATTCGTTTTTTCCCCAAAATTTTAATTTCAACGCTCCGGATTGAAAGATAATTAAATCTTTTGGACGGTTGAGATTATTTTGACGAGGATCATCCAAACTAGCCATTAGAGATCTTATCCTATAAATTTAGAGGTCTTTGTCAGTATTGAGTCATCCGATCTCAGAATCATGCACTTGCTCTTAGAAGCTCTTGTAAACATTTTGAGGAATAAAGCATAAAGACTTTGGGGTTACAAATCTGGATGTTCCTTCTCAGATCTATGTGGTGAATTGTCTCTAAACTCTGCTACTTGATTTCTTGCATTTTATGATTGATGGCCTTCATGGATTAATCTGCATACAGGTATCTTGTGCAGTTTTCTGGGTTTATAAAATAACATTCTGATTTTTCTACAAAGGTCTCATGTTGTTTTCTTAAATCTCTATCGATCTAAAATTTAGATCTAAGTGTGCAGGGAAATTTTTTTTTTAAGATTGGGCGTCTGGGGAAGTCTTCGGTTGGACCAGCCGACTCTCAATAAACATAAATATGATAAGCTCTTTATTTGTTAAATTTCAGGTCTATCTTACGATATTTGTGATTTTGCAGGGTTTCGAAGGCTTGTGCCTCTCACTAAAATTTTAAATTCCTGAAAATTGTGCTAAAACGGATTCAAATCTAACCATGAGGGTTTTAAATTTGTAAACTAGCTTGTATATTTGTAAATTTTTCAAGATCGTTAGGGTTTAATCATTAAAATTGGCGTGTGTCTTCAGATCTGGCTGTCTTTTGCAGGTTAAGGGTTTAAATCGAATTTTTTTTTAAGATCTGAGGCAGATCTAGCCTCCAAAGGCCAAATCCGACCTCGAGTCACTACTGTGAGCAAAGTCTGGGCGGTATTTTTAAGGAGCATTATAAATCTGAGTATCGTTCGATTTAAAAAAAAGATAAAAGTCAGGGTTTTGACAGAAAAGATTATCAGTTTTTGCTAGACGAACTGGGTTATTCATTGAACCAGCCATCTATCACTCCATCGAAGCCCCTCACTGCATCTGATTCTCCCTCTGCCCGCCTGTCCAAAATTTTCTTCACGCCCTTCCTATTCCTCTCTACATTGAACCCAAATCCCTCATCGACCCGTCTCTTCTCTGCCTTCACGTCAACCTGCTTAGCCGCTGTCCGATCCATCCTAACGTTGCCTCGAACCTCTTCTCCCGCCGTCCAAATTTTCAACTGTTTCCCTCATATTGATCCGATTCCCTTTCAAACTGCGGAACATACAAGCGATAAACGCACACATAAAATTGAATCTCGTCGACTTTTGTCTCTCCCCGCGTGGTCCTTTCTGCTCCCGCCGTCAAGAGTCATTACCCCCGTCGTCTTGCCATCCATCGATCTCCATTTGCCTGCCTGCGTTCTCATTGCCGTCCGACCTGACCTGCAAAACGAACAAAACGACAAACGATAAACGTATTTGAGAACATTCACATGTATATGCATCGTTTTTTTTATTTTTTATTTAGTGTATGATAGATTTTAATGTTAGATTGGTAGTCGAAGATTTTCGTTCTAATTTTGCTTTAGTGATTTTGATGATAGCGTAGGTGTAGTTGTTTAGTGTAGTTTTAGTTGATTTTTAAATTTAATCGACTTTGTTTTTTAGGTTCTATTTTAAATTAGACTTAGTTTTAGTTTTTATGTTTTAATTTAGTATTAGATTCTAGTTTTTTATTTTAATTTAGTTTTAGATTTAATTTAGATTTAAGTTTTAACTTAGATTTAAATTTTTTAATTTTAGATTCAAAAAATATTAAAAAAATCAAAAAATCAAAAAATTTCCAAAAAAATCTTTTAAAAATAGAAAATACAAAAATTTTCAAAATTTTCCATAGTCAAATGTGCATTTGAAATTTTTATCTAAAGATTTGACTATAGAAACATTTTCTGGATCGAATTTAATTGAAGCATCATAAATCTGGAAATATTACAAATCTCGGGCATTTTCATCTTGTGATAATATTGCTGTGGGGTTAAGATATTTTAATGCATGATTGTGGTGTCTTTCATTAAATATCATCATAATCAATCATGTTTTAATAAGAAACAGTTAATCGTCATTTACTCGTTTATAATTGCACAGCGGGATTTTGTTTGACTCCATAAGGCACTGGTCTTAAACGTGAAATTTAATTTAGATCTATGGAATCTCGTTCATTCTATCAAGTATTTGATGTTTTAGCTGTGTCTCCTGGATTTGTCATCCTCATTCATAATAGGGTCTACCTCCCTTAACTTGCAAGGAGACAGTTTAAATAGAGAGATTGGGGATAAGAGTGACAGCCCCCAATCTGAGTCGTTGTCGCGGTGCCTGGACAATCTGTGCGACAACAGACTGCATGTGTGCTATGACGGTGTCAGGATGATGTCTCCTAATGCTGAAGAAGCATCAGAACATCTGCAGAATCAAGCCATCACACTCGAGATCAAACATGATGACATACGTCACAAATGTGGCCATACTCCCTAAAATCTCAAGCTTCATCCCGAAGGTAGAGCCTTTGCTGTTGTCCAAATCCTGAAAAGTTTCTACTATCAGTCTGAAAACCCTCTTCATAACATCATCATTATAGGGAAGAAAGGGTGTTGTTATCCTCAAAATATCACTGAAACAAGAGGCAGTTATAAGCTTGACTCTCTCACTTGGATGTTCCAAGAGTCTGGCTTGTACCAATGCAAGCATAGATGGCTCCAAAGCCCAATTCAAACTCCAATCAGATTGCTCTATCTTTGAAAGACAGGATTCTAGTCTCTCCAACATGGGAAAGTCATTTTCTGATCTTCCATTCTTTAAGTCCATCCCAAGTGCATAAAGCTAATTTCCCACTTCTCTCTCCTTTTGTAAATTCCTCGGGTGCCTTTGTTGGAGCAAATTATGTACCTCTTTGGAGAAGGGTCTCTTGTTTTGTTTCAAGGAACTAACTTCTGCATTGTTTAATCTTTTTGGTCATTGGTTTAGATCGCAACCCACTAAGGCACTGCTATGTTGATTTAGGAGTTGTTTTAAAAACTTCATTGTTTCCACGACATATATGGAAGTAACAGTGGTTTAGCTGGACTTGCACAAGGCAAGCTACAAGGACCGGGTGATGAGTGCAAGCAAATCCAACCGCTCCAATAGCAAGCTCCTTTAGAAACTGCACTGTTGCTCCAAGACTACACTGCTGCCTGAATTTGGCCTCTAATTTACCCACTGAAAACTGCTCAGAAAATTCTAGGAATTTGGGAAGATGATCCTTGCCCAAAACCCAGAAAAACCCAGAAAGGGTTTTCTCTAATTCCAATCTTCAAAATCTGACCCTTTGTAGTTTGACCCTCTTCCAATTTCGTTTTCTGGCACTGCAGCTGCTACTGTCAATCATTGGTCTCCAAAATCCCAGCCAACCTCCTCAAATGGCTCTCCTATCAATCTCCCAACACCCCAGCTCTAAAATCCCACCAATGAAGCTCCCACAAATGAGTCTCCTCCAATGACTACATAGGCCCTTCTAACCAAAATCGCTGAGATGAAAGTTGGCCTCCAAGATAATCTGTTGCATAGCTATGTTGGCCCTCAACTTTAGAATTTTGGCCAAATTTGTCGTTTTTCGAATCCATCTACGATTTTCATAATAAAATTCGTATAGAGTGGCCAACACAATTTTTTCTGGGAATAATCCCGAACCATAATAGTTGCAACTGAAAACTAGAAAACACGCAGGCTGAGCCAAGATTGAGACTCTAATACCACTGTAATATCCCCAAATGGAATATTTTACTCAATTTGCATAAATTTACTTAAACCCCAAATTATGTCGTAAAATCAACATGCATTTAACAGAAGATTGCCATGTAAAATAAACATACAAATACATGTAATTCCATAACACCATAATGCAAGAAATATCCCAACTTTATTATAATATCACTAGGGTTACAAGATGAAATGAAAGATAGCTGAGATAACTGAAATACAACTGTCCTCAAGAAATTTTGTTGCAATGCTACACTACGATGGCCTCCAAAACTGAACTGCTGCACTCTCCCTCCGTCAACAGCTACCACTAAATCCACAGAAGCACCTGTTGAAGATCTGAATGATCCTCACTCCAATATCTCTGAAGCTCTGCGAAACTTCTAAATGAAGTCTCCTCAAAGAGAGTTGGGTTTCCGTCCAACACTCACAAATCACCCGAGGGTTTCCATCCTAGGGCTATGGCTAAAGTAGAGAACCACGTCTCAAACCTCTCACAGAAGAAAATGATATGATCCAAATATATCCCTCAATGGCCTCCTCCCTTTCTTTTGTAGATCTCTTGGATCCTTCTAGAGCTTTATTTTATTATTATTTTTATTTATGGAGAACTTTTCCCTCTTATTAAAATATTCCTTTTTAATGCAGAAAAGAATAAATCGGCTACAACGTCTCCTCCGGTCACTGAAACTCTTATCCAACTGTAATATCCCGGATGGGATATTTTAATTAAAAATGCAAAAAAATAACTAAACTCCACAGTATGCCGTAAAATCACTATTTACTCAACAGAAGATTGCCATGTAAAATAAACACATAAGCATTGTAGGAAGAATCTCAGCATTTTATTATAGATTATAACTCAGGTTACAAATACATCTAACCCAAAGAAAGAGCTGAGACAGAGAGCTAGCCACCAAGATGAACTGCTGCACTGCGCTGGCCTCAAAACTGAACTACTGCACTCTCCCTCCGGCAACAGCTGTCACTGAACCCACTAAAGATGATGAAGCACAAGTTGAAGATCTAAATGATCCTCACACCAATCCCTGAAGCTCTATGAAACTTCTGAGTGAAGTCTCCTCAAGAGAGTTGGGTTTTCATCTAACACTCACAAATCACCCGAGGGTTTCCGTCCTGGAGCTACGGCTGAAGTAGAGAACCATGTCTCACACCTTTCATACAATAAAATGATATGATCCAAAGATATCCCTTAATGGCCTTCTCCCTTTCTTTTATAGATCTCTTGGAGCCTTCTAGAGCAATATTTTATTATTATTTTATTCATGGAGCACTTTTTCCTCTTATTAAAATATTCCTTTTTAATGTAGAAAAGAATAAATTGGCTACCACGTCTCCTTCGATCACTGAAACTCACGTCCAACTGTCCCATCATGGAGGTATCCTCGTGCCGGTTCCAATGAGCTATTACACTATGGTATTATGTCATGTATTCCTCCCAGAATGCCACTGTGAGCTTAATTAGCTAAGTTAAGCCCATAAATAACTCAAATTTCTGAAAGTTGTTGGAATGCACCGAAACGAAAGCCAAATTGCTTAGATGATGGAATATATCAAGCGAACGCCACCCGACCACATAGAAACTCCTCAAAACTCCTCCAAAAAGCCCCTGGGCCCACTGATAGCACCAATCTGTACCTGTGACCTATCTGCTCCCAACTCTGGAAGTCCCACCTAACCCTGTCGTAGGTGATCCCAAAAAGAGGTATATTACAGACCTTCCACCCTAAGATTGCTTGCCCTCAAGCAATCCAAATATGTGGGCCACCCTGTTGGCCCGATGTAATTGAGACCCAATGTCTGGATCCCATACAAACCCTTGTGTGCAGCTATCCACCTGTGTCAAGCCACTCGGAATAAACCCCTCAATGCCGAGATCCCAAACTGATCTCCCCCTGTATCTGTCAACGAACAATCCTCCCAGACCCCAATGCCACCATGGCCAATCATCGCCCAAGTCCCACGACTCGGACTGCACACTGCCTCTGGCTATAAATGATGCTCTAAGAGGTGAAGACCACCAAAAAGCATCAATGCTCCCTGGCTCCTGCTGTGTTGTACCTCTAACTATATATGCTACCCCACCAAGTGCGTACCAACTCATCACCTCTCTCCAATCCAAGTCCTGACTCAATCCCATGCTAATCCTACGCTCTTGAAATCGGGATGGAGTGCTGAATAAATGACGGCCTGTGCCCCACTGCCAGCTGGAATCTGTAACATCCGCTATGTCTAAGGGCCCCTACTTTGTTGTGCTCCCTACGAAGATAATCGTACCATCAAGAGGGTACCAACTCATGATCTCCCACCAATCTATCTTGGAGGAAGAATCCAATGTAGTGTCAACCGTATATGGAACAAGCCTAGAGAGCTGTCACCAGCTCATAATCAACTCACGCTGCTTTGTCCCGTCTGCCGATGAAATCTGCCTGTAGAAGAAGGCCCCTCTCTCTATAATTGGCCAAAGTGGGCAAGATATGCTGCAAGCCCCATCGATGTACTCCTGGAGAGTGCTACTCACTGAAAGTACTGCAGCTCTGCCAACTACATATACATCTATCTGCATCTCATCAATGTGTCGGCCCAAAGATGGATGCTCCACCATCTTCAACAGCTCGTCCCTCTCATCGGGAATGTAATTCTCTTGTTGTCCCCTAACCCCCTGCAGAAATATCCCATCAACCTCCAACATCTCTAAAGGATATGGATCTGCAATTGTTGTCACCGTGCTCGGTGTCTGTGCATATCATTGCTCCTCCTCAGTGGCTGACCCCAAGGTTAGCCACATATCCATCATAGACTCAATGTAAGCCTCCATCTGGCTCTTTCCCAAAGGACCATCATGCATGATGTGCATAGTATCCTCCTCTGTGGACTCAGGCTCCATCATATGCTGCTTTCGCTGAATCGTCACAAGTGACTCATCACCCAAAGTATCTCCCGTAGAGTCCCCTGGCTGTTCACCCCGCACACTGGAATACAGCTCCGGCTTACTGTCATCATCTCTGCATGACTGCTCTCACTCCCCAAAAGCATCCTCAACTAATCCCATGGACTCATCTGAAGAAGAGTCCTCACCCTGGCATACAGAAGGAATGCCCTTCTATTCTGCCTCCACAACATCATGTACATCACTCAAGCATGAGTGATCAGACCCCCAAGGTCCTTTGCAGATGAAGCAAAGTCCCTTCCTTCTCATCTCATTTCTGCTGCTAGATCCACCAAACTAGAGCAGCTCCTCCCTGGTCAACTGTCTCCTGAATAGCCCAATATTCTGCTCAACCAGCCCTTGGGCTAGCTCATAAGCAGCAGGTGAGACCAACTGCTCTCTCCTCCAAATGCTCAGCAACCTAGTTTGCAACTCCCAGCAAATGGCCTCATGGACTCCCATACATGACGACAGGATGGACTACAAGTGTGCTATGACTATGTCAGAATGATGTCTCCTAATGTTGAAGAAGCAATGGAACATCTGCAGAATCATGCCATCACGCTCAAAGTCAAACATGATCTCATGAGTCCGGGTCATGGCCATGACTTCTAAAACCTTAAGCTTCCTCCCAAATGTAGAGCCTGCACAGTTGTCCAAATCCCGAAAGGTTCCTACTATTAGTCTGAAAATTCTTTTCATAATGTCATCATTGTAGGGAGGGAAGGGTGCTGTTATCCTCAAAATATCACTGAAACAAGAGGCAGCTATAAGTTTGACTCTCTCACTTGGATGTTCCAAGAATCTAGCTTGTACCAATGCAAGCATAGATGGCTCCAAAGCCCAATTTAAACTCCAATCAGATTGCTCTACCTTTGAAAGGCAGGATTCCAGTTTTTCTAACATGGGAAAGTCATTTTCTGATCTTCCACTCTTTAAGTCCATCCCAAGTGCATAAAGCCAATTTCCCAATTTCTTCCTCCGTTTGAAAATTCCTCGGATGCCTTTGCTGGAGCAAATTATGTACCTTCTTCGAGAAGGGTTTGTTGTTCTGTTTAGTTTCTAGTTGAGTGTCATGGTTCACTGGGGTGCTGTTGTGTTGGTTAAATAGGTGTTTCAAAAACTCCATCATTCAACATCGTACAATTTGTCCCCAACAAAATTTCTGAGTTATATGGAATCTGTCTTAGATGAATTTTGTCAAACATTTTAAGTGCATACTGAGGTAGGTAAAACTGTTCGTGATTCAGTTATCATGCTGCTATGTTTTTAGGAGAAATAATACAACCATACATTACTCTACTTAAGGAGAATTAACAGCGTTACTGAAAAAGATGAACCTGGTATATATGTAGAAGTAGCGCTGCCACAGGAATATATATCATGATCCACTTGAGGTGATATTCCAGCATCGTCTTGGTGATGCCTTGCAACCTATTCGACCTCCCTCAAAACGCTGTTATAGGTCAATATTTTGCCGCAACCACTTGATGAATTAATATACTCTGAATGTGCTCAACTCGGCATAAAGAATTCTGCTAGTACGCTCTGCCTTGATTCTGCTATAGGCGTATTTGATTACGCTGGAAATGCCGCTACGCATGATTATAGCTATGGCGTATTCGTTGTCTCACATCATAATGTGAAGTTATGCCTTGTATAAAAATTACCGTCAATTCCACAGGGGGTTTCGGTTTCTGTAACTTCGACCTCTGTCGAAAAGTTGTCCCTCTACGTTGGAAACCACAATCCGAACAACCGC
Source organism: Pinus albicaulis (assembly GCA_034641835.2). NCBI lineage: Eukaryota > Viridiplantae > Streptophyta > Pinopsida > Pinales > Pinaceae > Pinus > Pinus albicaulis. The sequence continues at coordinate 1,563,185,153 of CM076584.1, forward strand.
CGATAAAGATAATCTCTGCCAATCGTGCTCGACTTGAGAAGGTTGACGGTGGACACCACGCCTAAATTTTACGATGGCTACTTCTGTCATACGTGGATTAACCCCATCGTTATGTGGATTGGTCTCTCTGGCTGCACACTGATTTATACAACAGGATTATAACAAGAAGAATGTTGTGCTTCAACACTCCATGCACAGGTTAATAATTGACCAGCGTTTTATCTCCTATGCAAAGGTCATCGGAATAACTGTCAAGCTGCCTCGATATGCTTGAGAAATTGCTGCGACTCCAGTCAACACACCCATACACAATTCGATTGCTCCCTTGCATGCACAGGACCGACCTTGCTATAATTTTATTTTTAACGTGTTTTAGTCATTCCACCTGAATGAATGCATAAATAAGTCACGCATCAGCACAATGACGATGTCTTCAATTGGCATGCAGAGTTCGACATCGAAGATGAGCAAGAGGCAAGGTTGTTCTCTAATTCCACCCTCCAGGATCTGCGACGACTCGCTACTATACAAATTTGGCCGCAACCCTCTCTTACGATTGGATCTGGTTATGACCCCTCGAATTTCCGGTTCTCGGCCCACCAAATCCCTTTATGTCTCCCTTCGAAACTTGGAGTCAACCTGCTCATCCATATTACATTTAATCGGGCCAACCCTTACGGCCTTCAGCGTATTCCAGTGGATTTTTTTTTTTTTAGAAATGTAATTTGTCACCCTCATTGTTCATGAGCAACATCTATCTTGCCCTGCAGATTTAGAGCCCTCGCTCTCCCACGAGGAACCACAACCCATGGACATTAACCATTAGAAATGGTTTACACTCTCTGTCGGCAATAATCCCAGAATCGGTGTCTTCACACCTTCGTCTCAACTCCCAAATGCAAATCTTTGATGGCAGTCAAAAGAAATGGAACCGTAACTTCACTCTCGGTCCTTTGAGCTCCATGATTTCTTCGAATAGAGTTGGCAAGTATAAGATTTGAGTTATAATAATCTATGCCAAGGAAAAAAATCGATAATAGTGTGATTGCAAAAGAAATTTGAAACACACGTCCTTTTTCCATTTTAACCTTACAGCTCCACGCAAACTCAGCCAATACTGAATCTTGATTTTGCAACAAGAGCTAGGTTTTAGATCTTCGAGTGATAATAATCCCTTGAACTTGGATTTTCAGAATAAACCACGGCTGAGCCAGAATTTGGCTCTGATACCACTGTAATATCCCGGATGGGATATTTAATTAAAAATGCAGAAAAATAACTAAACTCCACAATATGCCGTAAAATCACTATTTACTCAACAGAAGATTGCCATGTAAAATAAACACATAAGCATTGTAATCTATCAACACATCAAATAGGAAGAATATTAGCATTTTATTATAGATAATAACTGGGGTTACAAATACATTTGACCCAAAGAAAGAGCTGAGACGGAGAACTGGCCACCAAGATGAGCTGCTGCACTGCGCTGGCCTCAAAATTGAATTGTTGCACTCTCCCTCCGGCAACAACTGTCACTGAACCCACTAAAGATGATGAAGCACAAGTTGAAGATCTGAATGATCCTCACACCAATCCCTGAAGCTCTGCGAAACTCTTGAGTGAAGTCTCCTCAAGAGAGTTGGGTTTTCGTCCAACCTAAGTTGGGAAAAGAAGAAAGGGAGTCAGTTCAGGTAACTGAACGATACGAGCTGTGAAGCTTGTGTCTGCCGTACGGCTTACAAACAGCGTTTCAGCCGTCTTAGCCACGTTCCATCTGAAACTTGATGCAATCTGGCCAGAACGTTCCAGGCCCGTCTGACACGCATTCCTTGCCTTTAAAGCGATTTAACTTGGTTTTTTTGGTTTTTTTTCCGGTTTTCGTGCTTTTAACATTATTGTAATCGTTTATGGATGCTTGTAGATGGATTTTTAAAGCCTATGGCCCTAGTATTTATATGTGATTCATGGTAATGTTAAATTCTTAAAGTAAAAGTGACATTCTCCTTAATCTTCATTTTCATCCTTTTACTTAAATTTTTAACATTACCATGAAATGACTCAGGATGTTTGAGAGTGGTTTCGACCTCATTGGATTTCATATGGAGAAAGTAGAATTTTAGATCTCCTTCAAAATCCAGCAGACTTATCAGTTTTTCAGGATTTCAGGGTTGGGTGATTGCAATGTTTTCATTGTATTTTGTCATGTATTAGGGTATGGAACTCATATTTAATCAGGAGCACCAATCCGATATTCCGAGATTGCTATTTCCATTGTGTCTATTATCATTCATGAGTAAATGTGTTGTAACTTGTAATAGTTTATGCTTTGAATTTATCATGTATCATGTATGTTTTTAACTTTTATAATTTCACATAATATTTCTTAAATGTCCTAAATTCTAATATAAAGTTAAATTATATATATATATATATATATATACCACGTTTCCCCGTTTCCAAAATTTGGGGAGGTCGCGTTTCGCTTCGCTTCCCGTTTCGGAAACTCGTTTCCGTTTCCCCGTTTCGTGCAACTTAGCGTCCAACACTCACAAATCACCTGAGGGTTTCCGTCCTGGGGCTACGGCTGAAGTAGAGAATCACGTCTCACACCTCTCATACAATAAAGTAACATGATCCAAAGATATCCCTTAATGGCCTCCTCCCTTTCTTTTATAGATCTCTTGGAGCCTTCTAGAGCATTATTTTATTATTATTTTATTCATGGAGCACTTTTCCCTCTTATTAAAATATTCCTTTTTAATGCAGAAAAGAGTAAATCGGCTACCACGTCTCCTCCGGTCACTAAAACTCATGTCCAACTGTCCCATCATGGAGGTATCCTCGTGTTGGTTCCAATGAGCTATTACACTATGGTGTTCTGTCATATATTCCTTCTGGAATGCCACCGTGAGCGTAATTAGTTGAGTTAAGCCCATAAATATCTCAAATTTCCAAAAGTTGTTGGAATGCATCGAAACGAAAGACAAATTGCTCGGATGATGGAATATATCAAGTGAATGCCACCTGACCACATAGAAACTCCTCAAAACTCCTCCAAAAATCCCCTGGGCCCGCTGATAGCACCAATCTGTACATGTGACCTGTCTGCTCCTAACTCTGGAAGTCCCACCTAACCCTGCCATAGGTGACACCAAAAAGAGGAATATTACACCAACCGTCCCATCATGTAGGTATCCTCGTCTCGGTTCCAATGAGCTATTACACTGAGGTGTTCTATCATGTATTCCTCCCGGAATGCCAACGTAATTAACTAAGTTAAGCCCAAAATAACTCAATTTTCCGAAAGTTGTCGAAATGCACAGGAACGAAAGGCAAGCTGCTCGAATGATAGAATATATCAAGCAAATGCCACCCGACCACATAAAAACTCCTCAAAACTCCTCCAAAAATCCCCTGGGCCCACTGATGACACCAACCTGTACCTGTAACCTGTCTACTCCTAACGCTGGAAGTCCATCCTAGCCCTGTCATAGGTGACACCAAAAAAGGGAATATTACAACTAAAGATACGCAGATTGAGGAGGATCAACTAGTACAACCTCAACGGCCTACAGAGGATGGGTCGAGTGCCTCTCCACGACACAAGGATTCTAAGGAGAGTTACTTTGAAGAAGAGCAGGCAGGAGAGCAGGTAAGACCACCCACCACCAGTGGAAGACATAGCAGAGAACTCCAACAAATTCTGAGGGATGCAGAGGAATTTTTTAGAGCCCCTAGAGATGGGAAGAGGGTACGGAGGCAACCTGACAAATACTAGGAACTGGTAGCTCTAGTTGGAGAACCCTCTAGCTTTCGGGAGGCATCTCAGCATTAGGTGTGGGTAGATGCCATAGTGGAGGAGTATAGCTCCACCATGACAAAAAATGTATGGGAAGTAGTCCCTAGACCACAGGACAGATCAGTTGTAGGATCGAAGTGGATTTACAAGATCAATTATGCTACAAACGGTAGCATAGAGAAGTTCAAGGCCAGATTTGTGGCTAAGGGGTACGCACAAAAAGAAGGGATCGATTATGAGGAAACCCTTGCCCCTGCAGCTCGATACACTTCAATCAGATTTATCATCTCTCTAGCAGTGCAGATGGAATGGGAGATTCACCAGATGGATGTCAAGACAACGTTCTTGAATGGGGTGATATAGGAGGAAGTGTACATAAAACAGCTAGAGGGCTTCGAGACACATGAGCAGAAGACTTATGTTTGCAGGCTTAAGAAAACCTTGTACGGTCTAAAACAAGCCCCTAGAGTATGGTATGGGTGAATTGATAGCTATTTGCAAAAGATGGGATTCGTCAAGAGTGACGCAGATTCCAATATCTACTACTCGAGAGCAGGGGATGAGTCGTTAATCCTGGTTTTATATGTAGACGATCTGTCTCTTAGTGGATCATCTAAGCTCATCATGGACTGCAAGGAAAATCTGGCTACCGAATTTGACATGAAGGATCTGGGGCAAATGCACTATTTTCTTGGTTTGGAGGCCTGGCAGCATAAGGGAGAAATCTTCCTTAGGCAAGGAAGATACACTACAGAGATCCTAAAGAGGTTTCAGATGGAAGACTCTAGACCCATGGCTACGCCAATGATTACAAACTGGAAGAAGATAAACACAACAAAGGATGATGAGGTTGATCCCACCTTGTATAGGCAGCTCATTGAATCATTGATATATCTGGTCAACACTAGACTAGACATCATTTATGGAGTGAATACCCTCAATCAGTTCATGGTGGAACCAAGGAGGGCTCATTGGCAGTAGCCAAACATGTTCTTAGATACTTGAAGGGGACAATCGAGTATGGGTTGAAGTACACCAAGGGCAATGAGGTCCAGTTGAGTGGGTTTACGGATGTAGATTGGGTTGGAAGCACAGTGGATCGGAAAAGTACCAGTGGATACTGTTTTAGTCTCGGATCAGGAATGACTTCCTGGTGCAGTAAGAAACAAAAGTCCGTCGCGCTGAGCTCAGCCGAGGCAGAGTATATGGCAACAAGCACAGCTTCGTGCGAGGCCATATGGCTTCGTAAATTGCTCTTAACTTACACAAGAAGAGGATGGAACTGACCAGAATTATGTGTGATAATCAGAGTTGCATCAAGCTCTCTGAGAATCCTGTGTTTCATTACCAATCGAAACACATTGACATTCACTACCACTTCATCAGGGACTACGTCCAACGGGGAGCCATGCAGTTGAGGTACACTCCTACAGGAGAACAGGTGGCAGATATCCTCACCAAGTCTCTGAGTAAGATTAGGTTTACTTACTTTAGAGAAAAGATGGGGATGGTCGAGAACTCTTTCCTGTAAAGGAATGGTTGGTTTTTAGAGACAGAGGGAGCTGTAGTACGGATGAGGCAGTGTCACAGGTAGCAGTACAAAGGGTAGTAGTGCAGAGTTGAGAGGCAGCAGCCAGGACATCAACAGCGCAACAAATGCTTTAGAATCAGAGCAGTACAATTGGTACCTTGCTTGAACACTTTCCTTGCTAAGAGGGAGTGTTGATTTTTATAGCATCGGGAAGTGTTCCACGTCTCAAATTTTGAGGAGAGGCTTGGACATCAGTTTTCCAGAGAACCCATAAATCGTTTGTGGAAATTCCACCCGGATTTATCTTTATTAAAATAATTAATTATTTTAATGTGATCCCTAAGTCTAAACTTATGGAAATTAAATAATTAAAGGGTATTAATAAAGCAGAGTGTGAATCTTCTAGAAAACGAAGATCAAATCATCTTTTAATCTGAGCCATTGATTAAAGATATAATCTGGGTCGTTGATTCATCAGCGAGAAGGCTATAAGAGAAGGCTTGGGGGTCATTTGGAAATGAAGCCGAGCACATTCTCAGTACCCAAAGGAAATCGATTTTGAAGTAAGAGAATTCGATTTCAGTGGGTGAGTTTGTAGAGGCAAGGTTGCAGAGACAGAAGGAGGAGGGAGAAGTCAGCAGACAAAGAAGAATAAGGTAGAGGATGAGGGGGAGGTAGCGCTGAGCAGCAGCACTTGCCCTCCACGCAGACTTACACAGTCCAAGTAGGGACTGCGTAGAGAGGCTACGCAGATTAACGCAGAGGGTGCAGGAGGTCATCTCGTGTGTCGGGAATTCTTTCGGAGTGTCCGGAAAATTCACATCATGTGTATTCTATTTAATTCTGATCGTCAAGAATTCTATAAACATTCTTTTCACTGCTGAAGATAAATACAAACCCTCATCTGCTGCACCAGTTTTCCCACATTGGGTTTTTCCGGGGACAATTGTCCAAAAATAACTGTGTTCATATGGTTGATTCTATTGTGCTATATGTGTTATTTCTGTTCCTCTGCTTTTGATTGGAGTGAAGTATTTCTGTTGTGTTTATTTCAAAATTTACTGAAGCCTCTGTAAATGACTTATCAAATAAGTAGGAAAAATAAATCAATCACTGCAGAAATAATTTTTCAGATTGAAAATTTCACATTTCTATCTTTCCTGCATTGTATTTATTCCGCTGTATTTATTTTGTGAGGGCTGCAACATATTGATTTCGATATTTACCATAGCAAACAGTAAATAATTTGTTCATTTAATCAACAAATAGAAGAAATCTAATCAGTTGCTGCAATAGGATTCAGGGTCTCCAAATTTTCACATAGAGTCTTGGATTATCTCAGGAAAACTACTGAAGGAAGAACTACTGACTCGGTTTTCCCCTAGATTGAGGTTTTGCCCTAACTGTTCGCCTATATTTGGTGTCCTTGATCTGTGTGCTACTATTTTGGTAATTGCTTGAAGAACTAGGAAAAAAAGAACATAAGAAATTTAATAAGAAGTCAAGAATGTCACAAGCAATTATCAAGTATAAGAAAATATTTTTTCCTTTATGATTTTCTAACACAATCAACAACATTCAAACTTGGCCCTCCATCACATGTGTGGCTATCCAATGAAGAAAGCTAGACCTTAGAAAATCCGATTTTTCTTACTCAGACTTGCTCTTCATTGGTGTAGAAATGAGGCATCACAATGTCTATTTATACAAGTCGAATGGGGTAAAATACCCCAAGGGATACGTCTCTTTACCTTCCTAGGCCGACTCGGAGACCTCTTTAATCATTCAGGAATACCTACCAATGCTACAAAAAATCAACAACCATGAGGGTTTATGGCAGACTTGGGAGGAGGCCGAATTGCTAAAGGTGGACCGAATTATGAAAAATAACCTGTATAGATGCAAGTTGAAGTTTTGAGGGGACTGAATTGCCAAGTTAAATTGATATATTTTATGTGTATTCTCTATGGATCAATTTCCTTGTTAAAGGAGGCACTAATTTTCTTGAGTAATAGAAAGTGAATGAGAATTTGTTGGGCATAATTTTCTGTTGTGTTTTCAGACTAATTTCCATTTATTTTCCGACGTATATTTTATTTAAAGTTAAAATACCAGTGTATCTATTTTTAGTAGTTTTCAAAAAAAGCTTTCATTGTGTGAAACATATTCTGGGTATAAAATAAATTTCTAGGAAAATCAAATCGGATCTGGTATTAGAAAATTAACATGGTATCAGACAACAAAAACTTCGAGGAGAGAGAAGATCGATTTTTCACATGGGTTTATAGCAACCAAAAGAATTTTTTCCGATAGTTATAATTTTCTAGGGTTTGAGTCTTTGATTTGGAAGTTGTGAGAATGCCTGCAATAGGATTGAGGTTTGAAGACCAATTGGAGGGTGCATCCAATTACAATCCTTGGAAGGAGAGGATAGCATTAGTGTTGATGGGGAATGGGATTTGGGAGTTTGCAAATCAGCAACTCACCCCTCCTGCTGATGCTACACCACTGGCATGTCAGAAGTTTGGCCATTATGCAGGTTAACGTTTGAATAAGAAGAAAAGTGGGAAGGCACAGGTAGCAACTTCAGCAGATTCATAGATCAGTGAGTTTGCCACCAGGTTCAAGGAGTTCTCGTTGGTGTCTTGTCTTTCTAGCACCATACCCAATGGTATGTGGTACGTGGACAGAGGTGCCTCTCATCACATGATGGGATCACGATATCTTTTCACCATCATTTCAGAGGGAGCTCAGAGCTACATGTGAAGCTTGGCAACAATGCTAGATGTGCAGTATAAGGGGTTGGGACTATCAAGTTTCAGCTAAAGTCAAGAGAGCGTTTGGAGGTGACAAAGGGATAGTATATTCCAGAGTTGATTAAGAACCTTTTAGCAGTCCCAGCCATGGAAGATAATGGGTACGAGGTTTTCTTCTGAGATGGATAGGTAATTGCCAAGCCGACATCTTCCAGTTCAAGCACAAATCAGGTGATTGGGAGGAGAGAAACGAACATGTACATGCTTAAGGGTCAGCCAGTACATGCCTTGGTTCATGATAGGCTACAGCCATAGTTTATGCGAGTTATGGCAAAGGAGGATGGGTCACCTGCACCATGAAGCCTTACCTATATTGAGGGAGATGGTCACTGGTCTTCCAGAGTTCAGAGTAGAGTAGTAGGGTGTAAGGGTTGCACACTTGGCAAGCATGCCAAGATGAACCTTCCTAGTAATGACAACAGGTCCAAGGGCATATTGGATCTGATACAATCATATGTGTTTGGTCTCATGTCAGTTTCATTTTTGAGTGGTTACAGCTATTATGTGACATTGATTGATGATTTCTCCAAGAGGACTTGGATCTACTTCATGAAGGCCAAGGATGAGGATTTCAGTGGGTTTCAGGAGTTTAAGCTCTCATGGAAAACCAAAGAGGGAGGAAGGTCAGAGTTCTGAGGTCAAAAAATGGAGGTGAGCATACTCAGACTCGAAAGAGCCTGGTATCTATGGTCAGCACAAAGAATATTTGGTTTATGCTGCAGTATAGCTATGACAAGCATGTATATGCGTCCTCACTAACCTAAGCATATTCCAATGAAGTTTTTACTGTTTTAACTTTTTGAACTCTAGCTGCTTAATTAATCATTATCAAAGATTGCAACTAATCTGTATAAACTACAAAGAGAAATTAATGAATTTGCACCATCTGTATGCCGATAAAATAGAAAGGTCTCTGGGATTAAAGAGAGAGCAAGCAGGAAACATTTGAGTGACCTGACAATGGCCGATGTAATGAGTGTAATGTTTAGGTCGACCAGCAGCCTCATTCTAAGCATAGACGTTTCTCACAGCTTCAATCATGTCATTTTCTGAAGGAAGATGTGCCTTTCCAGACAAAGTTTTTGCTATCCATTTAGACTGTAACTCACACACTGGCAAAGGTGCAACCTTACACCAAACAAGAGCAGTTCCACAAGCTTAGATAACTCTCGCAGGTATAAAATCAAATAGTAAATGATCAAATTCAGAATGCATATAACAGATATATTGTATGCTATTATTACTTTCTTATCAGTCAGCAATCAACAGTTTCAACCCCACACACACACACAAATGCAAACCTGCCATGGCAGACCAACAAATGAAAGTGAAGGAGCTAGCACTGGTGGGAAAACATGCTTGTACAATGGCCCCACACAGTTATCATTCATAGTCACAATGCCTTCCGTTTCCAAAAATGGAAAATGATAAGAATACCTACAACAAAAGGAAAATGATAAGAATACCTACAAACAAAAGGAAATGCCAGAACCAGGTTTGGTGCTCTGTGATAGTAAGAGAGGATAGACCAAGAAGCCATTTAATACAAGTGTTAACTTGCATGAAACAGATCCAGTGCCATCCTTATGAAAATTAGTCCAAAAGTAATGGCAGAAAATTCAAGATGTAGATCAAAATATATTACCCAGTGCAGTGGACTATAGTGTCTGAAACTATGGAGTACCCGTCACGAAACCTCACAGTTCCATCTTCACACACATATTCTATCTGTTACAACAAAATAAACCATAATATTTTAACGTTGTTTTCAATTTTTACTCTCCTCTAGAGGAATCACATGATCCCCAAAACTTGACAGTCAAAGCCAATCACAGCAGCATTACCAAAAGTATCCCATGGTCTAAAAGGTCATTACATAAAACTGAATTATTTAGAGATTCTTACCATTGGATGCAGTAAAATATTACCAGGACCAGCAAGGTTCTCTCTCATAATGACCTCAGACGTGATAGATCTATCTGACACGTGCACTTCTTTAGCAACACTTGCCACTTCTCTGGAGATATCTTCACCACTCGCTGAATTTCCAATTACAATCACAACCTGATGCCCCAAAGTTCAGTACCACATTTAACAGAAAGCAAAAGATATTTACTGTATCTACTTGCCCCTACTCTAGTGAAACAAATAAAGCTTTTCATACTCTCAGGAAGATGATTAAGTCCTTTCTGAGTACCATAGCCTGTGTACTAGTTATGTGTTATGAATGTAATATATATAAATGTTGATTTTTGTAGCATCGGAATGTGCTCTAAGCCCCAAATTTTGTGAAGAGGGTTAGACACGGGTATTCCAAAGAACCCAGAAACCGTTTGTAAAAATTCCACTCAGTTCATGTTTTATTAAAATAGTTAATTATTTTTATGGGGACCCTAAGTCTTATGAAAATTTCTTAATCTAATAAATCCTACTGTTAAATCTCGATTTACTTCTCCTACTTGATTAAATCCACAAGTTATTATTTTGAATATTCAGAAACAACATCGAAGTAAATACATATAACAGCCTACACATACAGATCAAGTATTGAATAACATGCTAATAGACAAAGTGACAGATTTTTCGGACAAATGTCCCCAGAAAAACCCAATGCGGGAAACCAGTGCAGCTGGCTCTGAAGGGTCTTCATTATTATGCAGAATCTAAGTACAACAATCATGGGCACTAAAATTGGTTCACCCGACAGAGAAATAAAATGGCAGTAATACATCTAACCTCAGAGACAGAACAAATGGTTGATTCACACCCTCAAACGGGATTTACAGAACTCGAGCCCTTTCTGGCCCACCGGAAAGCCCAGCGCTGCTCTGAAGCCCTCTGTGTCAACCTCTGTGCTGCTCAAGAAGGGCCTGTGTCACCTTAGAAGGGCTTACGTTGCCCCTGCGCTGCACTAACTGGGCCTGCGTCAGCCCTGCATGGCTCATGCTACCTCTGCACTTGCCCTACTGGGCTTTGGCTAGACTGTGTAGCACCTGGCTGCCTCTGCGCTGGTCTGGAATGATGCTTCTCTGCCCTCGTTGTACTCTTGGCCTTGGATCAAACCATCTCCTTGCCAATACTGCCCCTTGCTGCAGCTGAAACACTTCTGAAATTCTTAGCAAACCACACTCCAGAATCTCAGCTTAGCTTCAGTGCTCCACCAATGTGTGTGTTCTCCAACTGACCCCAAGCCCTTCTCTTATACTTTTCTCGTTGAAACATCAACATCCGTGATCCAATCTCTAAGCGACGGCTAAGACTAGGAGTTGTTTGATTCGCGTTGTTAGCACTATAAATGTTAATAGTTTGACCGCCATTGTATCATTGTTTTCGAACTTTTCTTGTTCCCTAGCCTGTGTCAAAGTTCGAGTCATTTTCAATAAAAGCCAAAAAGAGTCTCAAAACCAAAAGATTTTTAATTTTTATAGGTGGTATTGTGTCTTAGGTTCTGTTGACCATTGGAGTGGCACCTGATGATAATGAGAAGACTCCATGCCCAAGGATGAACCAGAGAACACATGTACCATCAAATATCATCAGTTCAACAGAGTTTTTAAGCTCTACTTCTACTTCTCATCATCTTTCTCTTGTACCCAAATTCCATGCCCTACGGGGAATTGTAATAAGTGATGCTAGTAATGATGAGTTTTGAGTCAGTATTGAGTCTGTAACAGGCCTAGGTAGCTTGGGACTTTGCCAACAAGTGAGTATTACTCTGGGAGGTATTTTTTACTTGGTTAATTATCATCTCCCTACCAGGAGTTAATAATTAATTGAGTTTTTTCCTCCAATTTTACCCCAAAGCCAGAGTACGGCTTGATGGTGAGACCTTGGGTGAGTCCTAGTGTCTAGAGTCAATGTATATTACCATATTAGATCACACAAAAAATTTTGTAAGCATGCCTCCTCTGCACTGTAAAGTCACATTAGCCCCTCTGCATTGCTGCCTTTGCTCCCTCTACAATGTCCCAGCCTTTGCCTTTGTTTCATCCGTGATCTTTGCACCCACTACTCCAGTCATTCCTTGCTACTGTCCTAAGGCTCCTGTAGCTCAGATGTGATCCAAGATTTGGGCTACTCAAGGATCCCGCCACCACTCTGTAGCTGCTCTATAGATCAATATCGCCCAACCTGTATGGTTCATGAGTGCTCATGGCTACGTCATCGTTGGAGCCATCCTCTGCTACTGCAGCCTTGGAACCAGAAGCTTCCTTGTCCTTCTTCCTTTGAGGACAATTGCTAGCAAAGTGTCCAAGTTCGCCACATTGGAAACATTTGATCTTAGATAGATCACACTTCTTTTTCCCTTGATGCTTCTTAGATGCCAGGGCTGCATCTTCCTCTTCCTCCTTTACCTTGCTTGAACCGGTGCTGGTCTGCCTCTTGGTCATTTGGCGGATCTCCTCTTGTTGGAGGATAGCACATATCGTCCCAATTTGGAAAGTCCACTCTGCCCAAAATGCTTTGGACAAATGTTTCCCAGACCTCTATGACTGCATTTAGAGCAGTCCTCACCATGACATCATCCTCCACCTTGACCCCCATGGCAATCAGTTGATCCCGAATCGACTGCAACCTGAAGAGGAAAGGATTGGTTTCCTCTCCCTTGGACATCATAAATAACCTCAGCTGGTTCTCGAGAAGCATCTTTCTCTAGATGGATTCCCTTGATACAGTGTGGTTAAAGTTTTCCACATCTCATTAGCTGTATTCTTCTTGGCTATGTGTGGTACCACATGATCTTTAACCCCGTCCATGATGAAGCATTTGGCATGTGTCGCTGCTTCATTATGCTGTGCCAGGAGAAGAGCTGTTGTCGCACAGATTGTTCAGGGCACCGCGACAACGGTTCAGACTGGGGGCTGTCACCTTTATCCCCAATCTCTCTCTTTAAGCTGTCTCCTTGCAGGCTAAGGGAGGTAGACCCTATTTGAAATGAAGGATAAATCCAGGAGACACAGCTAGAACACCAAATACAGGATGAAATTAACAGGATTTCACAGATCTAGATTAGATTTCACGCTTACGATCAGTGCCTTATGGAGTCACACAAAATCCCATTATGCAATTATAAACCAGTAAATGATGACTAACTGCTGCTTGTTAAACCACGATTGATCACGATGATATTTTCTTGAGAACGTCACAACGATGAATAGCAATATTATGAGAATGCCCGATACTTGAAAGATTTTCAAAAAAATAAAAATATTCCAATTATAACGCAGCTTGAAAATCAAAATATTCTATAGTCAAACTTTTAGATAAAAACAACATTAGCACATTTGACTATTGAAGTTTTGAAATTTTTTTATATTTTTGTATTTTATATATATATTTTTTTTTAGGATTTTGAAATTTTTTATATTTTTTTTATGTTTTTAAATCTAGAACAAAACAAAAATCTAAATCTAACTCTAAATAAAAAATTAAAATTCTAAAAAACTAAAAATTAAATCCCAAAAACTAACTTTAAAATTAATCTAAATCTAACATCTAGACCACACTAAACTAACATTAAAATCTATTTTAAATTAAAGCTAAGCGAACAGAGGCTAAATTGAATATTAAAAGCTAAAGTTAAAAGCTACAAAATTCACGCTAATGTCAAAAATAAAAAATCTAATGCTAGTCTATCATTAACCTACACAAAACATTAGACTAAAATTAAAAACTAGATATTACAACAACAATTGAATTTAAAAAAATATACAAGCCTAACACTCGACGACGCCATACAAAAAAAATCGAAAAATCGGCATGTACAAGTGAAAATCCGAATCTGGGCCAAAGTTTATCAACGCAGATGCATGAGTTTTATTTTTTTAATGTGCGTGCTTGTATTTTTGTTGTCGTTTTGCAGGTTGGAGCGTAGGAGGTAGACGGGCGGAAGAGATGAATGGTCGACGACAGAGAGGGAGAGGGCTTGCAGAGATTAGACGGAAGAGGTTTCGAATGGCAGATGCTGGACGGTGGATAAGTGTTGGATGGAGAGCAGGGATCGAATGGAGGACACGAAAAGGCTGACGGGCAGGAAAGTTTCGAACAGGAAAAATGAAGACGGCTTTCAAAGGGGATAGAATCTGCGTTTAGGAGCTCGATTGGCAGGGTTGATTTATGCAGAGTTCGATTAGCAAAGTCGATGGCAAGACAAATGCACAACTCTAATGGCAGATGATGGAAAAGCGAAGGCAGATGAGGGCAGATTGGATGGGAATTGACAGCGATTGAACCCAATACACACAAATTCGCCCAGCAAACTTTCTTCAATTACACTCAGATTTTCAAAATTCTTGAACCAATAATGCCCATATTTGCCCACAGTGGGGATTTGAGGCCAGATCTGGCCTTTGGAGGCTAGATCTGCCTTAGATCTAAAAAAAAATTCGATTTGAACCTGCAACCTGCAACAATCAGTGAGATCTGAAAA